>CM076580.1:1457244260-1457521556 GCA_034641835.2 Pinus albicaulis | reverse complement strand
GAAAGAGTGGGTTAAGAAGACAGATTTTACCACAAGAAGGGAGACCAAGAAGAATGAGAACGTTCTAAATCCTCCTATCATGAAGACACAGTGGAATGGGAAACGGTCTAATTTCTGCAATTTCTGCAAAATCAGTGGCCATTGGGAGAAGAAGTGCTGGAAGTTGCACCCCGAAATTTGCCAAGAGTCAAGCAAACATATGGCGAAAGAGCTCGTGAAGAAAGCTCCATTTACCATTCAAAAAACATGGTTACAAGAAAGAAATTCTTGGTTTGAGTTGGGTAAGCAGTTCATGATGTTTCTGCAGGTTATGTTTATGATATTTTTCAAAATTTCGAGTTTTATGGGGGCAGGTATCCGTCTTTTGATGAAAAGTGCTCAAAATTTTTCTGACTCGGAATCAACAAATAATGACACCATCACGAAGAGCTTGACAAGAGGAATCCGACGACGCTTCAATCACGTCAAACAGCCTCCGGATCGAAAAGTTATTGCAACCTGAAATTTTTTCAAATCAAGGCAAAGGTAGGAGAACCATGTGCACCGTAGACTTAAAGGAAGTGATCTTTATAGAAATCAGGATGGCGATGGTCTTCTCGACTTTAGAGGTGGTCGCGGCTCCGTTTTTTTTTGGTGTTGAAGCAATACCTGGGCCTGGGCTGGAGGCTGGAATCTGTGTAGTAGTCGATGAACATGGAGCTTTGGTTGGGCTCTGTATTCAATCTGCGTTCTCCTTGTCGGCACAAGCTGTCCCACCGGATTTGGCCAACGAGGGAAGCATCGTAGAGATGTTCGATCGCGTTCTGGAGAAGGAATTTGCAGAAAAAGAGTAGCCCGAAGGTGGATCAATGGCACACAACGCTATGCAGTGAATGGTGTCTCCTACGTGCGTCCCAGCACACCCATACAGCTTGCAGATTACCTCAACATTAGTGGAGTGTACACCTTGGGAGGCATTCATGATACTCCGAACGCTATATATTTTCCTGGCTACTTGCAGACTGCCCTGCTATCTGTGGAATACCGTACTTTTGTTGAGATCGGAAGTGGACAAGTTCATTTACAGTATAGCAAGAAGCAGCTGTGGCGGTGCTCTCTCCACTAAATGCTCTGTTGCACTCTCAACCGAAGCTTTGCATTGGCGGTTCGGCGTTGTGTTCGTGGTGTTGATGTTATCAAAGCACACAGCTTTGATAACCAACAAACCAATATCCCCGGTGTCTACATATAATGGGAACCAACAACAGATCAAAATAAAAAGTATACAAGAGAATCCAAATGAGTAGATTTCGGAGGTGAAGTTGCTTATATAGCTGGAACACAAGGATCGCCGTTCAGTAAAACATAAATGGGGAGCGGACATTTTTCACGTGAAGATTATGGTCATAGTTCACATGTAAGGGACATAAAATTTGTCAATGATAAAGGAGCGATAGTTGATGCTATTGTAAGATCCGTTGTAACTGCCCATTAATGTTGGAGGATTGGTAAGATCTCTTCCCATGATCGGTGTGCAGATGTGTTCGAGATCTCCGCTAGGGTTTTTGTGACCAGATGGTAGCCTTAGTACTTCTTCTACTTCTGAGGTGCCATTGGTAACCAGCTCCCTGGATGGCGCAGAGGCGATGTGGTGAATCTGTGCATAGAATTGACCGAAGAAGGGGCGATGCTCTTTGTCAACATGGAGGTTACTGATATCGATCGTGAGATTGTGTTTGACTGCGTGGTGATCGTGGATAGCTACCGGAGGTGGGATCCGACCCGTGGAGACATGTGGATATTCCTCGTGAAATTTGTGACAAGTTAAACCCTCTTCACTGGATCTGGGAATCAGATTTGACAAAGTGGTGGTGGATGTAAGTTCGGATCAGACAACGTGGTGGATGCGACAAACAGTTACATAGACAACGTGGTGGATGTGACAAATAGTTACGTTGACTGACCGCTGCAGATTCGTTTGATGTATCGTGCTAAAAAAAATGGCACGACATCCTTCACTTTGATATATATTTTTCCTTTCTATGTTTCAGTTGGGTAGATCTGTTGGCGTTTTAATTTCTGTTGTATATGAACTACAATTGTTTAAAGTGGTATCTGCAACGTGGATAGTAATGACCGTTAATGATACTGCATTGGAATAGAAATTCATGCCAATGTTTTCAGTTTTAAATATCATCCACGTGGAACATCTGAATGTGTTAAGTTTAAGCATTTGACAGATACTTCCAGCTCAATCAGAGAGATCATGGAGATGCAACATTGATCCAATTTCTGAACGAGATTATTTTTACCAAATGTCCTCATTACACAGACATTGTTTTCAGGTATTTTGTTTGGCCAAAGGGCACGTTCCTATTGTATATTTCTGTGCAATGATGTTTTCTCCCACAGGTCAATTATGTCTCTGCTTAAATCGGAATTTAGGTTTGTTGAAGGTGGCATGGTTTTAGCAGTAGCAACTGCTCTATTCCATGGTGTAAACCCTCGTGCAATTTTCTTGATGGGAGAAGGTATCATGATATGGCGCACCCCGTTGACAAAGACGCTTCTTCTCCTTGGTATCAGTAGTGTTATTAAAGAGATCGGTTCGTAGTTGTCACGCAGGGACACCGATAAAAGGTCGGGCCACTAGATTGCAGTGCAGGTGCGTGGCTTCATGATCGAGCGAGTTGCAAGTTCGCACAAAGACGATCAAGGCAGGAGCTGAGCTAGCAAATAAAACATATAGACAATGACGATAGAATACAGGCCTGCATGTCTGAGTTGGGCGTGCCGCTTACAAAGGAGCCTAGCTTTCATCAGTATGATGTATATGGTAATCTATTCGGATTACTGACAGCTCATCCTTTAACTCCCTTGGTGTCACTTCACCATTTGGATGTTGTGGAACCTATATTCCCCAACATGACCAGAGTAAAGGCATTGCAGCACTTAAGCAAAGCTGTAAAATTAGATTCAGCTGGAATAATGCAATAGTCTATTTGTTATGATAAGAAGCATGAATGGTCTATATCAGTCTCATGGGGTTATGCAGTTCAGATCTTCAGAACCATATTTTCCCTTGTGAGTGGGAGATGCCCTCCAGGACACTCTTGAATTGGTATAGAAGAGCAGAATTTACAGCATATGCCTTCAATACTAGGCCTGTGACTAGACATCCATGCCAGAAACCCTTCATATTTTACTTGAAGGATGTTCACTATGATAATGTGAGTGGAAAAATCATAAGCAATTATGCTAGACAGCAAGTAAAGCCTCCTGGATGCAGGTGGAGAATACCTTCCCCAGAGATCATAGATTTGATTCGGGTTGTGAAGAAACCTGATACATCATTATGGTAGTCACCACGACGAAACTGCTGCAGAGTGGTAGCATCCAAAAAGTCAAGCCTTGATATTGAAGTGGGCCCCTTCCGGGAAGGTGAGGTCATTGGTGTATCATAGCACAGCTGCTGTACAAGAATGTCTTTATCAGAAGGCCTATGCACGCATTTTGGGAGTAAATCAGCCAGCTTCTTAAAATAAAGGAGACCATGATATGCCACATCTTGGTGTAATTGCTTTCATCTTGATCTTATTTCTGATCAAAGTGCGTGAATGAATATGGTTTGGTCTCCTCTACATACATATGTTAAAAGGGGTTTTTGAACAATTTGTTTTTTTTTTTTTCCCTTTGTGCACATATTGGAACATTACATTACTTGGTAATTTCCATGTAAGAGGCCATAGTTGGCATTAAAAATTTTGCATTATTGAATGTCATGTAAAAGGCCCAAGTGGCCAACGATGAAAGAGATGATGTAAAATATGCTTATGAAGCATTGGAAAAGGCTTGTTTCTAGCCACTCTTATGTAAGGGAGAGTGAGAGTGAGAGGCGTATTTTTATGCATTAAGCCTTGTTGGCATCTTTGTAAGCAAATGGGATCAAGAAATTTTCCTAAAGCCATTTTGGCATGTAAACTTGACCAATGAACCCTTGGCAAGTGTTGTAAATAGGTATGATCAGCTACAGGTTGCAGCTTTATGTGGACTTTTGCATTCCGATTCTGAAGGACTGAGGTGAAGGGATCTTGAAGGGATGTTCCTTTTTCAGAGATTTGTGTTGCAGCTTTATGCAGATGTGGGCTTTTGCATTCCGATTCTAAAGGACTGAGGTGAAGGAATCTTGCAGGAATGTGCCTTTTCAGGCATTTGTGTTGCAACAGTTGCAGGTGTTGTCATTATCTTCCGATTCCGAAGAACGGTAGGTGAAGGAGTCATGATGAAATTTGCCTTTCAAAGACATTTGCATACAGTTGAGTTGATTGAAGCTGATACTTTTGGAGACCAAAAGTTTTCTTTTCGGGGAGGTTTGATCCAGGAGGATCTCCACCAACAAAGAAGTTTACTTATGCACCATGAAGACACTTTATGATGGGTGACAAAGTAATGAGTGAATTAATTCATTATTTCATTTAAAAATTATGAAGTGGATAATGTTCTAAGTGAGTGGAAAATGACTCACCAAAATATTCACTTATTATTCATTTTGAGAAAATAGTTTTATGTGAGAATTGACCTCACAAACTAATTTGCTATTTCTCATTAAGAGGTTGAGCTTTCTTGGCATGGTTAAGATCCTTGAAGTTGGGTTTGCCATTTTTGCCTTGAGTAAGTTTTAAAGTCCTAGAATCATGGAGTTTGTCTTTCCTTAAAATGTCTTGAGATCCTACTATTGTGGATTGGGGAGTTATGGGGGAAAACTATATAAACTCATGATGTGAGCCTTTGAAAGGGGAGGAGAAAGGATAGGAAACTTAGCCTTTGAAAGCCATAGTGCTTGGCTAATGCTCAGCCATAGAACTAGAATGTATGAAAGCTTAATTTGAAGATGAAATATAAAGGATCTGCCTTCCAATTGAAGCAGGTTTGGAGATGTAACCCCAGTGAGTTGGAGGGGTGAACTCCGTTACCAATTTGGTTGTCTTTCGCTTATGTGTTATGTGCTTCCTGATTATGTTTAATTCATGTTAATATGTGTATGCAAACTAACATGCTCATTTAAACCTGTATAAGCCATAGTCATTTTAAAAGATCTTAGTACCGTACGCGTGTTGGTTGGGTAGTACTCGACCCGTGATCGGATCATAAACCCTCTACCAATAATTGTTACCCTATGTTGTTTTAGCTCCAAGTGTGAAGATATTTTATATGATTTTATTCTTTATACAGGTCTCGTATAACCTCGAGAATTCACCTTTGACTTAATGGTCACATATCTCATTTAATTATTGAATCTATAATCAACCATACGGTCCATTAGCATGGATTATATAATATGGTTTGAATGAGCCTTTGCCCAAGAGCATTTTCGACCCTTCCACTATCCATAGCTACGATTTTCCGCCATGTATATTTATATAGACTTTGGGGTATCGATTTTTCATATAGTTCGATGTACATATTATTATGAATTGAATTTTTTATGTGTTTGGCATTAATATATATACGCCTGGGTTGATATGACCACACATCATTGTACATAAGATTTTTAATCGAGTTTAAGATATGGAACTGGGCGTCAGGATCAGTCTACACGTAAGGCGTATAATCACAATTGATTTTGGTTTCTGTGTTAATCGCCGCGGTGTAAATCTTATCCACGTCAGGCGTCATGATAAGTAGATTAGTATTGTATGGTTTATGTCGTTCTCCATACCCCTTCGTTCGTTTACATGGTAAAGCCACATCGCTGGGGCTTGCTCTGCTTACGTGGTGTACAACACTCACGCCAGTATATGCACAGGACACATTGAATTTAATTCGGCTCTACACCCCATTAATGTTATACGACAGTCTTAACTCTCCACTGCTACCCTTCTATCTGTGTCTTGGGCTTCTACGATTTTTCCAAGTGGACGATGGTGATCAATTCCGGTTAGGGTCTAGGTGTCTGTCAAAGAATTATATAAGCCTTTGGTGTTGAGTTGAGTCAGTTTTCCGCGTTAATCAATTTGTTGTACACCTCTGCGTCTGCAAAATTCTACTTCTGCAGAGGGTTTTCTATTCTCCGTTACAGAGAAGAGTCATGGCGTACCTGTTTCACCAACATGATACCAGGTAATTACTTACGCATTCATTTTTACCTATCGTATGATTGAATGATCAAGAAGGTTGCTCATAACTAGCCCTACGACGGTTCTGAGTATATCCTCGGTTTTTCATCAGGTGAATGCATTTTGTTTTGATGATTTTGAGTTATACCCTCGATGCAAAGTTTTGTTGTTTTCCATTTTTCGGTTTATAGTCGACCATACTCTGGCGATTTCATAAATTGAGAACTAAATTGTGTTATGCATCCTGTGTAGCGTGCTTCACGTCCCTTCAGGCGAACGTCTACTATTCAGTTGATCTTTATGAGGTGGGTTTTTTTTTCCGTCCCGTCTCTGCATATAATTGTTATTTCCTCCTTTTCCTATTCGAGGGAGTTTCGTATTAATCCCTACTCTGTTTATAATTTCGATTCCAGGTGCTCGTCGCATCTGAGATTTGCTTTTCACAGGTAGTGTCTGAATACCATGAGCATTTTCTTCATTCAATTGTTTTCCCACGATGGCGCCAATGGATAATTCCCATTTTGGTTTGAATTTGTTTTCAACAGGTAACCGAAGATCTCTTGCATGCTTATGAAAGCAGTCCGTAAACCTTTCAATCGTTATGGATGCTAACATAGGTCTCCTTGCAGTCCAGGTCGGTACACTTATGGGGTTACTTCCCTTCTCCTGTTGTGTTGTTTCGTTGAGCATCGAAACATTGTTCTCTTGTGGTGTTGCACAGTGTTCCTTGAGGAACGAGACTCTGTCAGGGTCGTGTTTTTAATCGATGTCGCTCCTGGGTGGCGCTCGTTTAAATTTGTCCTATTGAGATAGGGGTTTTGAGTTTCATACCCTAGCCTGATAGGCTCAGCATGTATTACGATATATATTTGTTTTTGGACATACATATATACTCCCTTTTGTCTTAGGTTGAATTCAATATATGACGCTATAGTATAAATTTACATGGACTCTCTGAATCGTGTATATGATTTCATACCATGGAATTTCGCTTTGTTTAGTTTGCTCGTCAGAACAATTATTTGGTTCTCGGTAATAGTAATGTTGTTCCAGATTCCTTGGTTACATTCATCAAATTTTCCAGGAAGTTATATTAAATTTTTATCTCTTCTTCTGATGTATTTCGCTCATTATTTTCCGTGGCTAGGAATCTCTACTCTGGTATTTGGATCATATTTATAGTTTCCTCTGTTCATGGTTACACTGAACTTGTTTTACCATTATCTGTCTGGACATATAAATGGCATGCGGGGAATTGTGAGTCCATTCTCATTTATAAACATATGGTTAATATGTATGCAGTTCTAGAGTTTATATTCTCTTATTTTCCAAAGTTGTATATATATTTCGATTCACCAGTTTCTTCTCATTTCCCTATATCTATTTACAGCTCTTGTCTACCTATATGTCTGGTGGTAGGTGTTTCTGTGGAGCTGGTCATGGGCTTGGAACTCATTCCCTTTTTCCTCTTGGTCAAGGGAAATAGTGGTTACATAAATGTTACTGTGTATACTGTTGAAAATAATTCAACTCTTTTCTCCTATACTGCTCAACTTTTTAATCATAACTTTTGCACTCTATGTATTCATTTTCTGTACTATAATATTAGAGTAGTTTCATGAGGCGACTGTCTCTGTTAACTCTTTTTTTTATAAATATTTACTCCTTTCCTCCACTATACTAAGTGTGGCTTACATACAACCTTGTTGTTTTAGACCATTTAATTTTCTGGAATTATAATGGAATGGTTTGCTGACCCTGAGGTCAGTTTATAGAGTCTCTCATTCCATTCTTTCATACACAGTATAAATTTTAATTCATTTCCTGCTATTATTCCAGTATACTACAGTGAATTCAATTTCTCTCTCTTGTAGATATATTAAAATCATGCTAGGAAACAGAAGCAGATTAAAACAATTTCACAACCTTTTCCTGAAAGAACAAGGTATCCTTAGATTTAAACCAACCTTGGTTTAGACTTTCTGTGGGATTCTACTTTACAGGATTATCCTCTACAACTATACAGAATTATCAGGTTACTGCCTGATGATTAAATTCTGTTAAATGTAGACTAATAAAATTTAATACCTTAGAGACAAATTTTGTTTTATTTATTTATATGTAGCCAATTCATACCATAATAAGCAGGAAGACAATTTAACTCAGAGACATACCACTCATGCAGTCGACCAACCTCCCAACCTTAGAGTTCTTCTGTCTCCCAGAACTCACCCCCGAGCTAAGATCACCTCCTGGAACAGATCAACCTCTAATCTGTACAAGAGCAGCTTATTTAAGCTATTGTTCCCCAAAGCATGTTTCTAATTCTGCGTCCAGAATCTCAGGATGCTTTTCTTCTTGTTTGCCTAGGCTTCCCAATTTAGGGATTCTTTAAAGTTGTTTTATGCTTTTCCTCAGCTTTTCCAGCTTTTTACCTCTTCCCAACTACTTTCCTCATCATTAGGGAAATTCAGATTTTTCCTCAAAAATCTAAATTTAAAACTTACTTTCTTTCAAGGATTTTTGAAAGGTTGTGGGGAAATATTTGCCTCATCCATCCTCACAGATTTAGCAAGTGATCTCATCATCTCATTTTGGTCAATCTGCACCACAATCATTTATTCATTTCCTCATTTAAATGTTTAATTACATTAACAAAATAATTATCCTTTGGGGTCCACTCCCCTTAGGATTTAAAGTTCAAGTATCTAACTTTAAAATGCAATCACATGAATTGGTGGTGTTACATATTCCCCCTCTGGAAATAAACACCGTCCTCGGTGTTGTTATTCAACTACTGGAGTTTATTTTGCAAATAAAAATGGATATTTTTCCATCATTTCAGTCTCTCGTTCCCAGGTAGCTTCTTCAGCAGTAAAGTGCTTCCACTGCACCTTTACTCTTGCTACCGTCCTGCTTCTCAATTCAATTTCTTCTCGCTCCAATATTTGAAGCGGTTCTGGCAGAAACTCTCCTTTTGGTTCTACCTGTACAACATTCCAATCAACTATGTGAGACGCATCATGCACATATATTTTTAGCAATGAAACATGAAATACATCATGAACTCTAACATGGGGTGGGAAGGCCAGTTTTTAAGCCGCTGGTCCCACCCTTTCTAACACTTCAAAGGGACCACAGTATCTAGGGGCCAATTTTGCACAACTCCCAGCATAAAGGGTGCTCTTTTTGGGTTTAATACGCAAATATACATGCTCCCCAACTTTAAATTCTCTATGCACTCTTTTCTTATCCGCATAATTCTTCTGGCGATCTTGTGCTGTCTTGATGTTGTTTTGTATCTGTTTGACAATTCTTTCCATTTCTTGTAAAGCATCTGGTCCCAAAATTAGTTTGTCTTCTGGCTGACTCCAACTCAAAGGAGTACGACACTTCCTTCCATACAGTGCCTCAAACGGACTCATTTTGATGGAGGATTGGTAGCTGTTATTATAGGCAAATTCAACTAAATGTAAGTAATCTTCGCACTTTGAGGGTCTATCCATCACATACATTCTCAGCATGTCCTCCAAAATTTGATTAGTTCTTTCCGTTTGACCATCAGTCTGAGGGTGGTAAGCAGTGCTAAAATTCAATTTAGTGCCCATTCCTCCAAATAACCCCTTCCAAAAGGCTGCTGTAAACTTAGCATCCCTATCAGAAACAATCACCTTAGGAACCCCATGGAGCCTTACTACCTCCTTCAGGAACACATTCGCTACTTGAGCTGTTCCAAAGGTGGATTTCACTGGCATAAAGTGAGCAGCTTTGGTTAAAGTGTCTACTACTACCATTACAGAATCATGCTGGTATTTGGTTTTGGGTAACCCTCTTATGAAATCCATGGAAACTGTTTCCCACTTCCATTCTGCAATGGGAAAAGGGTTCAGAAGGCCGACAGGATGCTGATGTTCAATCTTAACTAATTGACATTCCATGCATCTACTTAAATATTCTGCTACCTCTCTCTTCATTCCTGGCCAGAACAACTTCTTTTTCAGGGCTGTTAACATTTTCTGATATCCTGGATGTCCTGCATAAGGTTGTTTGTGATACTCATCCAGAATTTCCCTTTTTAAGGACTCTACATTGGGAATATACAATCTGTTTTTATAACAGATCAGCCCCTTTTTTTTTTGAGTGAAATCAGTTTTCTCCTTTTTTTGTAATTGCACCAGAAGTGTTTCATAAATTGGGTCTTGGTTTGCTGCCTTATTCACCAAATCTTCTACATCAATATGAGCACTACTTCCAATATTATTGATATTCTGAAAAGCATTTCTGCTCAATGCATCAGCAACTTTATTTTCCTTCCCTCTAATATGTTTTATGTCCATGTCAAATTAACTTAAAAAGGACAGCCATCTGGCTTGTCTGGCATTCAAATCAGTTTGGGAAAAGAAATATTTGAGACTAATATGATCAGTCATCAATGTAAATTTTTTCCCAAGAAGATAGTGTCGCCACATTTTCAAAGCATGAATAACAGCTGCTAATTATAAATCATAGGCACTATAATTCTGTTCGTGTATCTTCAGTTTCCTAGATTCATAGGCAATAACTGAATTTTCCTGCAAAAGAACTCCTCCCAATCCTTCTCTACATGCATCCGTACATACCAAAAATTCCTTATCAGGATCTGCAATCTTCAGTATAGGGGCTGTAGTAAGTTTCAGTTTTAATTGGTCAAAATTGTTTTGGCATTTTTCAGCCCATTCAAACTTGACACCTTTCCTTTGTAAGGAAGTGATGGGATGTGCTATGGAAGAAAATCTCTCCACAAATCTGCGATAATAGCCTGCAATCCCCATGAATGATCTAACTGCTGAAACATCAGCTGGTACAGGCCATTCTTTTATAGCCTTTATCTTTTCAGGGTCAACAGCAAGGCCTTGTTCAGAAATAATATGACCCAAGTATTGGATCTTGTCTTTATAGAACTCACATTTGCTAAACTTGGCGTATAGCTGATTTTCCTTTAGAGTTTGCAATATTATCCTCAGGTGTTCTTTATGTTCCTCCTCACTTTTTGAGTAAACCAAGATATCATCTATGAACACAAGGACAAATTTATCCAAGTACTTGTTTAACACACTGTTCATTAGGCACATGAATGTGGCAGGAGCGTTTGTCAAACCAAAAGGTAGGACTACAAATTCGTAGTGGCCATACCTGGTTCGAAAGGCTGTTTTGCTGATGTCTTCCTCTTTAATTCTAAGCTGGTGGTAACCAGTTCTTAAGTCAATTTTCGAGAATACTGAAGCTCCTCTCACTTGATCAAAAAGATCATCAATTCTAGGCAAAGGATATCTATTTTTAATGGTCAACTTATTCAGTTTCCAATAATCAATGCACATCCTGAAAGTTCCATCTTTCTTTTTCACGAACAGCACTGGTGCTCCCCAAGGAGACACACTCGGTCTGATATACCCTTTATCTAGCAGTTCTTGTAATTGCATTTTCAGTTCCATAAGTTCAGGAGGACTCATTTGATAAGGCGCTCGTGAAACAGGTGTTGCTCCCGGCACCAGATCGATTGAGAAGTCAATCTCTCTTTTGGGGGGAAGATGAGGGATTTCCTTTGGAAAAAATTCCTTGAATTCTCTTATTACTGGTACAGCATCCAGTAATTCTTCTTCAGTTTTCTGTTCTGTTTCTTCCACATGCACTGCATAAACTTGGTGTCCTTTTCTAGCTGTTCTTTTTAATTGCAATGCTGAAATTTGTCTTACAGAAATAGGTTTTTGTTTCCCTTTGAGAATAAAAGGTTTCCCTTCCTCATCTACACAATGCAAAGTCTTATCCCAGCAATTCATCAAAGCTTTCTTCTTTTCCAGCCAGTCCATTCCTATCAATAGATCATATGACCCTAAGGGTAGAATGTTCAAATTCACTTCTGTTCGAAACTCATTTAATTGGATTTCTATTCTGGGCAGTTTATGTGTTACCTTTCTTTTTGTTCCAGTCGCCAGCTGTACCAACCATGAATGTTGAAATTTTTCAGTTTTTAAGTTACATTTTTCTATAATCTTTGGACTAATGTAACTCAAAGAAGCACCTGGATCAATCAGAACAGTAACAGGTAGGTCAAAAATCTTACCCTCCATTTCCACCATGGTTGCTTGATGTTCTGCTTGCCGATTTTCCAGGGCTGCACTGATGTTGGTATGTTTCTGGCTACATCATTTACTGTTGTCGCTTCCCAATCTCGCATGAGCATATGAATGTTTCGATGAGGGCAGTCCCTCAAAATATGGGGTTCTCCATAGCCCCAACATTTCAAGGGCTCCTTCATTCTGATTGTCCCCTCCTTTTCACTGTCTCCATCTATTGGTTTTGAAGCCACTTGAGACTGGGCAGTTTGACTTTCTTTGGGTTTATTAAACCTTTTCCGCTGATGATCTCTGCCAAAATTCTTCAAATAGGCTGGTTTCTGTTTTCTCCCTTTGAATTCATTCTTATTTACCCAAATTTTCCCTTGTTCAGTTTTTCCTTTGAACTGTTCGTAACACAATCTAGCTTTCCTAACAGCTTCATCCATTGTTTTTGGGTTGTCAAAATCAATTTTCTCTTTGTATACAGCAGGCAAACAATTCAGAAACCTATGTACCTTTGCCTTTTCTTCCCTTATGTAAGGTACATATCTTAGTAGATTGGTAAATTTAGTAACAAACTCATCGATAGTGAGTTGTCCCAATCTAAGCTCATGAAATTATTTTGCTTTGTCATCATAGTACCGCTCATTCAAGTAGCGATTCTTGAATTTAGCCTAGAAATATTCCCAAGTAACTGTCTTTTCATCTATGGCATGCACCATCTTTGTCTCCTCCCACCACAAGATAGCCTTACCTTGTAGCTGGTAGAAAGCTAATCTGGCCTTTAGATTGCTTTCATATTCATAAACCTGGAAATACTTAATCATATTCAGCAACCAGGCTTTAGCATCTTCCTCCTTCTCCCCATCATAGGAGGGAGGTTTGATTTTTCAGAATTCCCCTTGTAATTCGTTTTTCTACTTATTCTGATGCCTAATAGCATCTTCCTCATCAGATTCATCAGTTTTCCTCTTTCCGGAACCTTCGCCTTCTTGGCTGTTCCGTGAGGTTAATTCCATGATGAGCTTTTCCTGCTCCTCACTGGCTAATGACAATCTATCATTCTGGCTTTTTATCTCAGCCAATTCTTGTTGCAAATTCCGCAACATAGCCATCATGGCCGCATTGGGATTTGGCTCACCACGTAGATTGACATAAATTTCGCCACCTTCTTCCATTCTATCACCCCACTGTACACTACATAGCACAGGTCAATGAAAAGAAAAAAAAACAAAACTTTTGTTACAGCAATAAAATTACACAGTGAGTACACAACAATCATGAGCACAAGTAATGTAGCCCGGATTTTATAACTTGGAGAACAAATTATATTACCTCAATTTACCTGAGAAAAATAAAAAAAAAATTTCTTCACGAATTCAGGCTTTTAAGCATAGGTTTATTATGAAATTCTAATTCTTTTCACCATGATACTTTTCATCAGCACATCATGTCGCAAATAAACCCTCTACCACTACTTCTTACCCTATGTTGTTTTAGCTCCAAGTGTGAAGATATTTTATATGATTTTATTCTTTATACAGGTCTCGTATAACCTCGAGAATTCACCTTTGACTTAATGGTCACATATCTCATTTAATTATTGAATCTAGAATCAACGATACGGTCCATTAGCATGTATTATATAATATGGTTTGAATGAGAATTTACTCAGGGGCATTTTCGACCCTTCCACTATCCATAGCTACGATTTTCCGCCATGTATATTTGTATAGACTTTGGGGGTATCGATTTGTCATATAGTTCGATGTACATATTATTATGAATGGACTCTTTTATGCGTTTGGCATTAATATATATGTCGGGGTTGATATGACAACACATCATTGTACATAAGATTTTTAATCGAGTTTAAGATATGGAACTGGGCGTCGGGATCAGTCTACACGTAAGGCGTATAATCCCAATTGATTTGGGTTTCTGTGTTCATCGCTGCGGTGTAAATCTTGTCCACGTCAGACGTCATGATAAGTATATTTGTATTGTATGGTTTATGTCGTTCTCCATACCCCTTAGTTTGTTTACATGGTAAATCCACGACGCTGTGCTTGCTCGGCTTACGTGGTGTACATCACTCACGCCGGTATATGCACAGGACACATTGAATTTAATTCGGATCTACACCCCATTAATGTTATACGACAATCTTAACTCTCCCCCGCTACCCTTCGATCTGTGTCTTGGGCTTCTACGATTTTGCCAAGTGGACGATGGCGATCAATTCAGGTTAGGGTTCAGGTGTCTGTCGAAGAATTATATAAGCCTTTGGTGTTGAGTTGAGTCGGTTTTCCGCGTTAATCAATTTGTTGTGCACCTCTGCGTCTCCAAGATTCTACTTCTGCAGAGGGTTTGCTATTCTCCGTTACAGAGAAGATTCATGGCGTACCTGTTTCACCAACACGATACCAGGTAATTACTTACGCATTCATTTTTACCTATCGTATGATTGAATGATCAATAAGGTTGCTCGTAACTGGCCCTACGATGGTTCTGAGTATATCCTCAGTTGTTCATCAAGTGAATGCGTTTTGTTTTGATGATTTCGAGTTATACCCTCGGTGCAAAGTTTTGTTGTTTTCCATTTTTCGGTTTATAGTCGACCATACTCTGGCGATTTTATAAAATGAGAACTAATTTGTGTTATGCATCCTGTGTAGCGTGCTTCGCGTCCCTTCAGGCGAACGTCTACTATTCAGTTGATCTTTATGAGGTGGGTTTTTTTTTCCGTCCCGTCTCTGCATATAATTGTTATTTCCTCCTTTTCCTATTCGAGGGAGTTTCGTATTAATCCCTACTCTGTTTATAATTTTGATTCTAGGAGCTCGTCGCATCTGAGATTTTCTTTTCACAGGTAGTGTCTGAATACCATGAGAATTTTCTTCATTCAATTTTTTTCCCACGATGGCGCCAATGGCTAATTCCCATTTTGGTTTGAATTTGTTTTCTATAGGTAACCGAAGATCTTTTGCATGCTTATGAAAGCAGTCCGTAAACCTTTCAATCGTTATGGATGCTAACATAGGTCTCCTTGCAGTCCAGGTCGGTACACTTATGGGGTTACTTCCCTTCTCCTATTGCGTTGTTTCGTTGAGCGTCGAAACATTGTTCTCTTGTGGTGTTGCGTAGTGTTCCTTGAGGAACGAGACTCTATCAGGGTCGTGTTTTTAATCGATGTCGCTCCTGGGTGGCACTCGTTTAAATTTGTCCTATTGAGATAGGGGTTTTGAGTTTCATACCCTAGCCTGATAGGCTCAGCATGTATTACGATATATATTTTTTTTTGGACATACATATATACTCCCTATTGTCTTAGGTTGAATTCAATATATGACGCTACAGTGTAAATTTACATGGACTGTCTGAATCGTGTATATGATTTCATACCATGGAATTTCGCTTTGTTTAGTTTGCTCGTCAGAACAATTATTTGGTTCTCGGTAATACTAATGTTGTTCTAGATTCCTTGGTTACATTCATCAGAATTTCTAGGAAGTTATATTAAATTTTTATCTCTTCTTCTCATGTATTTCGTTCATTATTTTCCGTGGCTAGGAATCTCTACTCTGGTATTTGGATCATATTTACAGTTTCCTCTGTTCATGGTTACACTGAACTTATTTTACCATTATCTGTCTGGACATATAAATGGCATGCGAGGAATTGTGAGTCCATTCTCATTTATAAACATATGGTTAATATGTATGCAGTTCTAGAGTTTATATTCTCTTATTTTCCAAAGTTGTATATATATTTCGATTCGCCAGTTTCTTCTCATTTCCCTATATCTATTTACAGCTCTTGTCTACCTATATGTCTCGTGGTAGGTGTTTCTCTGGAGCTGGTCATGGGCCTGGAACTTATTCCCTTTTTCCTCTTGGTCAAGGGAAATAGTGGTTACATAAATGTTACTGTGTATACTGTTGAAAATAATTCAACTCTTTGCTCCTATACTGCTCAACTGTTTAATCATAAATTTTGCACTCTATGTATTCATTTTCTGTACTATAATATTAGAGTAGTTTCATAAGGCCACTGTCTCTGTTAACTCTTTTTTTTTTTATAAATATTTACTCCTTTCCTCCACTATACTAAGTGTGGCTTACATACAACCTTGTTGTTTTAGACCATTTAATTTTCTGGAATTATAATGGAATGGTTTGCTGACCCTGAGGTCAGTTTATAGAGTCTCTCATTCCATTATTTCATACACAGTATAAATTTTAATTCATTTCCTGCTATTACTCCAGTATACTATAGTGAATTCAATTTCTCTCTCTTGTAGATATATTAAGATCATGCTAGGAAACAAAATCAGATTAAAACAATTTCACAAAATTTTCCTGAAAGAACAAGGTATCCTCAGATTTAAACCAACCTTGGTTTAGAATTTCTGTGGGATTCTACTTTACAGGATCTTCCTCTACAACTATACAGAATTATCAGGTTACTGCCTGATGATTAAATTCTGTTAAATGTAGACTAATAAAATTTAGTACCTTAGAGACAAATTTTGTTTTTATATGTAGCCAATTCATACCATAATAAGCAGGAAGATAATTTAACTCAGAGACATACCACTCATGCAGTCGACCAACCTCCCAACCTTAGAGTCCTTCTGTCTCCCAGAACTCACCCCCGAGCTAAGATCACCTCCTGGAATAGATCAACCTCTAATCTGTACAAGAGCAGCTTATTTAAGCTCTTGTTCCCCAAAGCATGTTTCTAATTCTGCGTCCAGAATCTCAGGATGCTTTTCTTCCTGTTTGCCTAGGCTTCCCAATTTAGGGATTCTTTAAAGTTGTTTTATGCTTTCCTCATCTTTTCCAGCCTTTTACCTCTTCCCAACTACTTTCCTCATCATTGGGGAAATTCAGATTTTTCCTCAAGATCTAAATTTAAAACTTACATTCTTTCAAGGATTTTTGAAAGATTGTGGGGAAATATTTTCCTCATCCATCCTCACAGATTTAGCAAGTGATCTCATCATCTCATTTTGGTCAATCTGCACCACAATATTTTATTCATTTCCTCATTTAAATGTTTAATTACATTCACAAAATAATTATCCTTTGGGGTCCACTCCCCTTAGGGTTAAAGTTCAAGTATCTAACTTTAAAATTCAATCACATAAATTGGGGGTGTTACAAAATACATCTGAGCCTTCAATAGCACCACACTGACACCATGAAGACTAGACATTCGTAGGCCAAGTCTCCATGAAGAACAAAATTGGGTTGTAAAGGTGAAACCATCCTTTTACAACTATGTGACGATATATTTCCAAAGAATTTTCACTTATATTCTATGGAAGGAACTTAAATATGTGGAATATGAATCTAGATGAAGAGTATCTCTGTAATAATAGAATGTTAAGAAGCTATACTATTAAGTACAATGAAGACAAAAAAAACAAGGATCTGCACCTGTAACAACATTTTGTGGAGAGAATTAAAACCTTTTGTTGCATAATGGTATACTAAAATCTATCTTTAGTTATAATATGCGAGTTTTTCTTGATGAACTAGACAAATTGAAGGATAATACTTCACAAGCATCAAGAATCAAGCATAAATCCTATGAAAATGAATAATAGGACTACAAAATTTGAATCAATATCTCTATGGAAGCATGATACAATGCAAGCAAGGACCATTACAGGAAATTTACATATGAATCCCATATATTTGGTACAAGTATGATAAGAAACCACAAACTCCTTTCTGATACATATTAGAAGAACATATTACACCATGAAGCCGAACTATCTGACATTGAATCCTTAAAGGTATGTATCTTGGACATAATATCCCCTCTAAAGGTAGAAACCACCTAATATGGTACCTGGCTAACCCCATTTTAAGCTTGGAGACATTATCACATTCCAAAGCCCACTATGGAAGGGCACACCATTATGAACTGTACACTAGTTTTCCATTATTTTTAAGCTCTTTTACCAAATTAATTTATTGACTTGTTGTACTGGAAGACTAGGGAACACATTGGATCTTATGCAGGATTATTGATGGTTTCCATTTGGTTTTGGTCTCCCTAAACGGGGTCATCATTGTCTAAAGGGCTACATTTGCACATATAGTGTGTGTATGTACAGATCAATGGGCCTCCACAACAATAGAAAACACTCCATGGATCCCCATAGATGTTCAAATATTACTTGAGGTCCAAATTTTGAGTGAAGAAGATGCATTTGCTACAGTATGCCGAGTGGTCCCCACAGGTGCACCACACACTTGGAAGTTGTCCGAGTACTTTTACGATAACATGGAAACATTATTTACCTAATTTGAGCCCTTACAGATGGTCTATACGAATCTTTAACTCATATGGAGACCCATGAGGTCATTGGTGTGACTCCACACCAACTGGGAGCATCATAGGTTTATTGTTTGGAGAAAAAGGGGCCACCCAATTGTCCATTATTTTTTAGGATCATGCTCATCATTATTTAAATTATGGACCTCGACGGGCCTCCTGGAGGGCCCTATGACATGCATAGATTATTATTTGACCTCTTGAGAGGCTTATTATTTTATTCGTGAGCTAGTTTGGGGGGATTTTCACCAAAAGATAATTAATTTGCACATTAGTTTATGTTTAGGGGATAATATAGGCCAATTAGGCCATTTTAACTACTAATTCCTATATAAATAGGAATTGGATGGATTCATTTGTATCATTAGCTAGATTTGGGATCATCCTCTCATTATAGAACTTCACACTTTTCCTTGGTGGATATTTTTGGATAATGAATGAATTTTGATGTATGGATTAGGTTCTTCTTATCTTGGAGCTTCTTATATTTCAAATTTATCACTATTGGATATATACTCTTACATGTAAGTTTAATTTTAATATTATTTTCTTTCATTTTCCTCCATATATTGGTTATGAGATCTTCATTATTTTTAGGGCTAATTGCTGCATTTATTTCATGTGGAATTGTGTTTCTATTTAGCTTATAGCTATGTATGGGCCATGTTTTATGAGTGAATTTTCATAGATATTGTATTATCTCAATAATACTCTTCCATTTTCAATGAATTAAAAATTCTTTTAAGGTCACTTTTCTTCTCTTGCCCTCAACATTGGACGTAGTCAACTTTGAGGGCCTCCTTAAACAAGAAATGAGGTCCATATTCATCATTCTCCTTGACACAAAATCCCCAAGAAGAAGTAGGCACTGAACCATAAAAGGATATTGATTTAAACCATATTTTTTCCACTTTTTCCTCCCTCTTCTAGGTCTAGCCACCCTAGGCCACCTAGGGCATCAATTTCCCAGCAAACTAGCCCTAGTAAAATTTCAATCTCCTAGGCCCTACTGCATTGGTGTGAAATTAAGGTTTCCTCTCAATTTGAAGAGATTCCGACTATGGGATTCTAAGTTATGCGAATCCCTAAGTCTAATATTAAATTTTTCCCTAGTGTTCCCAAGGCTAGTACCTCATTGGATCAATTTGACAAATTTAGGTGAAAATTGTTATTTGATCCTTTCACCTCACCTTGGTGAGGTCAGGAATATCATTAGTTGCTAGATTTCATCCCCTTAACCTAGCTTGGGTCCCCTTGGCCCCGTGTGATCCGATTTCTTATCAAACACGATTCATCAAGAGAAACTTGGGAATCCAAGTTCTATAAGGATTTTAGTGATTGGTAAACTCCTTTTCAAATCATAGTCCTTTAACCTAACCCTCAAATCCTCACCTCCTTTCCATACAAAATCTTACACCTTTCTTAAAGAGTAGGCAAACTCCATTATTAATCATATCCCAGGGAAAGGGTCTTTAAGGTCACTTCACATCTATTTGTTGATCCATCCTTTATAAGTGATTTCCTAATCACCTGGTCTCCTCTCATGGTTGAAATTCCATAGAGATCAAGGAGTCTTATATGTGGTGATAGTGGTTAAGTCTCCATCGTTTCCCTTGACCTAGCAGTTTCCCTCTTAGGAGGCCCTTTTAGGTCCCATGCTAGTTTGAGTGGCAACAATGTCTATTTGATTAATAATATGTGATCTCATACTTATCAAATCTTTTATTTTCGATTTAGTGAGTTAAACAAAATGAAACACAATTCATTGAATAGATCTCTTGAATTTACGTACAATTACAAATATTTACCAAAAATTCAAAGATGAACATCTAGGAAATACTAATTTATAGTTGATATATACTTGTGTATGATTGTATTTTCCAATGAAAACACTCTTTTTTATGTAAGGAAGAAAGAGAGTTAAATTTCTCTAATGGTATGAAATCAATGGAATTAAAATCATGTAAATGAGCTTTTCAAAAAAAAAAAACTTTACATTTCTCTATGTGGACATACTTTTGAATCATTTACCTAAAGTACTATCTTGCATCTTTATATATAAAATGTAGATTACGTTGTAGTGCACTTAAATATTCATATATAGAATGTATATTAAGTTGCAGAGTGAACACATTGCATGATCACAAGTTGTAAACAAGTGCTGCGTGCAGATGGTAGTCCCTGCCATACACCCCTAATGTGTCCCAATCATAGATGATGAAATTTAAAAGGTTGTTTGGACATAAGGATGGGTGGGGGGTAAGTTGCAGTCGCTACTGTAACATTCCCATTGGAGTTGACAAAATGGAATTTGTATGGTTTTTTATGGTCGGCAACAGAAGTTGGATTGAATTTGTTGATTTTATTCATATGCACCCAACGTGTTTTTAACTGTTCTGATGGTTATTTTAAAGCATTATTTTTTGTCGAAAACACCTTCTATCATATTCAGATCATCGATTCTCGAAGGATATGGCGAAGGACAAATGGGAATGAGTTTCTGATTAATTAGAAATGATTAAATTATCGTATTATATTAATAAATATATATACAATATAAAGTGTGTTTTTCAGAAGGCCGAACATGATATTTGGGTGTTATGCAAAGGAAAGATGGACATTCATCCCAAAAAGAATAGTTTTCGTGTATACATGAAGTAATCTTGAGCACTCACCTGTTGAACTATGACTTCTAAGCATTTCTTTTTATTATTTTCTTATGATTTTTAATGAGTTAACGTGTTCTGTAATTTTCAGAGGTGCGAGAACAACGACTTCAAGGATAGGAAAAGGAAACATTCTCGATGATGAAATACCTTATATCCACCTATGAATACAATGCATCCAAACTCAGAAATCCCAATATCTACCCATACCACCCTCGAACTGCACCACAAGGCCGAGAGAGACCCACCCAAAACATGCACTTTCTAAAACCAAACCAATAGTGCGAGTGGGATGTTGGAAACAAAAATGAAAATGATAAACTTATCCCAGACTATTCCTCAAAAATCCATATGTCCCAACGCACAATCCACAATTCAAAGAGTATGTCTATATTCAAGAAAAAATACCCTTGTTACCCACACCATCAAGAAAACATGCTTCTGTGAAACTCAAAGCATCCTCCATAATGAAATATCTTTGTTGTATGTGGAGTTTGTGAGTAGTTTCAACTTTTTTACGGAGTCTTTGATATAAGCTTAGACCTCGTCAACTCTCCTCATCTCTCTTTAGACCTTTCTACTTGTTGACGTACGAAAACCATCGAGTTTTTATTTCTCAGGATGATGATGCACGAGAAATCACACAATATCATATACTTTCCTTCCTTGGTCATACCGCTACTAAAACACCTCGTAAATTTAACTCAGTAGCATATCTTGGTATAATTACGAATGTAAATTTGTAAAAAATGTGTAAAATTGGTATTGTGAAAAGTGATATATATAGACTGAATGTAAAAGAAAAAATAAAATAAGTAAAATATTTTGATATAAAATTAAAGTAAAATTATAAAAAATAACTTTAAAATATTGCAGAAACGAAACCACAAATTTCTTCTAAAATCACATTCCTGAAGTTCAAACACATTATTTGATGGAGAGAGAATTTTATCTCCTTGTTTAGCTCTATGTCGGCCTCTTTGATTTCCAACGATTTTTTAGATACATACTATTTCATTACAATGATTTTGACCCACATGTCCTGGAAAGGTTTATTTAAAAAAACGATAATATTGAAAGGTTTTTAAAAAAAAAATGATAATATTGAGAAGAAGTCACACACTCAGTTTATGCCTTTTGCGAGTTGGGGTGGGCACATATAGTTATCACACTTGGCTTACATGGTGAATTTATCGAATCGATGTACCAGTTTTCCCATGCTCCATTCAACGCAACATGTAGAAAGCCTCTTATTCCATAACTGAGAGAGTGCAGTGATAACAAGATTTAGGATCTTTATTCCACAACTCAGAGAGTGCACTGATAACGAGATTTCAAATCTTGGTTACGGCGATGGCACTTTGGTGTTCAAGGCAAATAAAATGTCTGAATCTATCCATCATATTATTAAGTCCATTTTATACATTTCTATACATTTATTTAAAGGAAACAAGTGATGTTTTTTTATTTTAAGTTGAAATAAATTATGCAATAATATGACACTGAGATTTCTAAATCCTTTGAAAATCCTTCTTACCAACAGGTCTTTTGAAATAAGTCTTGCTCTGCAACTAAATATATATCCTCTCTCGTCTTTGCAGCTGAATTGATATGTAATTCAATAGATATCCTTGCAGCTGAATAAATATCTCAGCAACTGAAAATACTTTCACTTTCTGGTGCATAATCATATGTTAATGTGAAGGTTTCATGGTGCAACCCCTTCACCAAGAAAGTGAAAAAAACCATTGAGGTGGGGCTAGATTTGAAGGGGTTGAATAGCAACTCACGGAACAACCCAATAAAAACAACCGTTGAGGTAGGGTGAGCTTTGAAGGGGTTGAAGGGCGACTCAGGAAACAACCCAATAAGGTCGTTATATTGGCAGGTGGGTAAAGGAGTTGAATCTTTACACTGCCAGGTCGGTGAAGTCGTTGAAGTGGTGGTGGAGGTGTTGAATCATTGTACTGGCAGGTGGGTGAAGGATTTGCAGTGATGGCACGAGATGGCAGGTGGGCGAAGGCATTGAAGTAATGTTATATGTGGTCAAGGAGGTGTATTTTTGGTTTAAAAACTTTGGATAAAATAAAGTTTACCCTCTTTCAAACATTGGCTCAGATATTGGTTAAATGGCTAAAATAATGTGAAGGTTGTGAAGGCTGCAATAAGAGGTGGAAGTTAACACTTTGGTTAAAATTGGGGGAAGCAAATTGCCAATTTCAAACTTTGGTTAAACTTTGGTAATACAATAAAATTTACGGTCAAAGCACTGATTAATGGTCAGTCAACGCATTATCGATCACTAGAGTCCCTACATGCCGAAGATAGGGACTAATAAGAAGTAAATCATTTTCCTAGTGAGAAAGGAAAAAAATAAAATAAAACAAGCATAAATGAATATTATTTAAAATATCTCAACACATTTTTTTTAATGAAAAATGTAAAAAATAGTAAAACATGAAAATATTCTCTTATAATGTCATTTTACAAAAATATAAACTTTTTTTTCCTTAAAATGTAAATTTGTATAATATAATAAATATAAGCTAATACATTTAAATAATATTTATTTAGAAATCAAAACTCAATTATAATTTTTTTTAATGATAATGATGAAAATTTTCATCCTTCTTTTTTCTGACTAAGATGTGGTGAAATTAACAATAATGCACAGAAGAAATAAGTAGAGATTGTTATTCCTCGATGGGGTTGTAATATATGGAGGGAATTTATAGCAAATGGTATAATGGGCACACACTAGTTCATCTTCTAACATGGCATGGCATTAAATGAGAACCTAGGCTTGGGTTGATAACCTTACATAATATCATTAGAAATGGACGACTGCAGAGCTAGGGTAGCGGAGGTATGTGGTACAATGCAATGGTGGTGAGCTGAATTCTCACCCTGTTGCCTCTAGTATGTTGGTGAAGTGATTTCCATATGCTTGTGAGTTCTTGTCCTTTGCTCCGTTGTTGCTTGTAGAATTTTGTGTTGTGGTGGTATAGGGACATCCTCATGTGGAGGCTTAGTTATGCAGATGAGTGATTTAAGTCAATTTATTTCATCCTATTCGTACATTCTACAAGGCACATACCAGCCTTTGAACTGGTGGTTTTTCTTTGAAATATGAGCCTCTATGATAATGACTCTGCAGGTACCTCGCTTAGTTTACCAATATTGGATTGTGGTTATTAGTATCATGGTAATTTCTCTATTTCATTCTATTATCAATTTTTTTCCCTTTCTACTTAAAGGTGCAAAATCTATTTTGGTTATTATGTTACTTCCTCTTCTACAGGTCCAAGTTAACTCCTATTTTACAAAATTGTTTTTATTATTATTTTCAATTGGGAATTTTATTTGTTTTATTACATTTTGAAATTCTAAGATGAATTATTTGTTAGTGATTATCCATGGGCATGTTTTAGTGCATTGTTTGAGTCTGTGGATTTTTAGTGTGGTGCATTATGAGTGGGGTTCTCATATTTTTACTAGGCTTATGCCCTTGGCATTTTGTGAATTTTACGTCTCCTTTGAATTTGGCCCCCATTTGTGGATTTTTTTGGAAAAATTGTTTTTGTTACATGTTTCCAATCATGTTTAAGTGTTTTTTCCCTTTTTTTGTTTCATTAGTTGTGATCCTTTTGTTGGAAAATGTAACTATGTTCGATCTTCACTTAATGTACTTGAGTCATCTTGTAGTGTACTAGTCAAAATAATAAAGAAATAATTTTATTATTATTATTGTGACTTAGTAAAGCACAGGTTTCATGCTTTGGTCACCATGTTTTAGGCCAAATTCCCCATTGAGGACTTATATAATTTATTCTAAGTGAATAGAGTCATTTTAGATTTAAAAAGACCCTTCTTAGGCTTTTGAATCATGTAGAAAGTTTTAATATTGAGACAAATATGACGTAACTTCCACATGAAGTCGGCCTAAAGTGGATCATGTCGGCCTAATAAACACCATTTCAACCTCACCTCAATTCTATCAAAGGAAGGAAATCGAATTCATTAGGAGCACACTCTCTCACAACAAGTTCGATATCTATTGTAGTTGGGAAAAGTTTGAATTTTGTTGTCCGGAAGCCGAAAGAAGTGCGATTTTGGGGATGTCTATGTATAAAAATAAAAATGAAATTTTCGTTCCTCTCTCTTTGTTTCATGCCCTATATTGGGATATTAAAGTCTTCCAAGCTCTCTTGTTTCTAGAAGTAGTCTGCTGCTAGAAGTTGCTGCCTAGTCGAAGTTGCTGAAAAGGGGTCGAAGATCTGGGAGGTTGACTTGGTGTGGAGGGAAGGAATAGTATGTATAGGGTTAAGGATCTCAAATAATAGTATTTAAAGGAAGAATTACCATGATTTGGTTTTCCCCTCAAGGGGGTTTTACCCTGGCATAGTCCTTACATATGGTGTCTATTATTTTATGTGTTGCTTCTTAGGTAATTTCTTGATGAACAAAAAGAAAAAAGATATAAAGTATCATAATAACAAGAAAAATCACAAGTAATTAGCAATAATAATAAATTATTTATGGCTTTATGATTTTCTAACATGGTATTATATATTTTGTAAAGAAGGAAGACAAAGGTAGTCTTCAACACTTAATCAAGGAACCATTCAAAGTGTTATCTCATGGAAGGAATCTAATACACTCTAGGAAGATGTATAACACAATCAAGTGAGAAAACAGACTTGAAGGAGCCTCAAACTACATGTCCTGGGAGAAGAGAATTTTCCTCATCCTTGAAAAGAATAAGTTTTTGAACTTGGTCAAAGGAAAAGTAAATAAACCTACAGAGGATTCTAGTGATGGTGACAAAATGAATACCGAGATCTAAAATTGGTTGACATGATTCTAATGGTAGAATGAATTAAGGACAAACTTGGCCCATGCATACCGACATCGACCATGCTCAAGAAATGTATGAAGCCTTTTTGAAGTTATTCACTACTAAGAACATTGGTCAAGTAGTTACTTTAAAGAATGAGTTAAGGAAAAAAAAGTTGGCTAAGTAAGACATAATGGCATCATTCTCTGTGAAGATAGCAAGAATCAGGTATTATTTTTTGGATATTCATGAAATTGTTCCAGAAAAAGAACTCGTGATCACTGTCAGATTAGGATTTCCATCTACTTGGGGTGCATATGCCGCAGGACTTAACAGTTAGATGATATCTCCCATCTTAGAATAAATATGGACTACCTATATTCAGAAATAGTCAAGGCTCTCATTAGCTGCTAATGCTAAAGGAGTATCTAATTTCTACAATGCTTAACATAAAGGAAAGAAATCAAAAGGACCAAGGCAGAAAGTTGACATGTCTAACGTAGAATGCTATCAATGCCATAAGAAGGGTCACTATAGGAGTTACTATCCTAACAATCCAAGAAACAAGAAGAGAGAAAGAGATCAAGAAAACATTGTTGAAGAAGGAGACCAAAAGAAAGTCACGCCCGAATAATTTGACATTACAGACTTACACTACTAATCCCTTTTCTTGTAGCCATATATATCATAAATTTATATTTTTGATATTTTAGAATTTATACCCCTTTAAAATATTTTTTGGAAAATACATTTTATTATTTTTATAAGTTTATAGGTATCCCTCAAGCTTTGGAGGAATACATTAACAACTTCCAAACATAAGTATCTCATTTCCTTTCAGTTATTCATTTCATGTACTTATTTATGTTTTTATTATATTAATACTAATCACTTTTCTCCATCTATTCTTTTTAATTAGGAAAACATATGCCATATTCTCAATAAGTATGAAGGAGGACCTCTCAAGTCAATTTCCTTCGAGAAAAAAATGTATTCTTTAAACATTGATTTCTTTATATTAAAGGTTTATTCATTTGACAGTCTATTACTATCATTGTTATGTCTAGTTATATTGAATCATAATGTTTTTTTTTTTTTTTTTTTTCTGGGTGATTAATCACTTGATAAATCTAACCACCCAACTCATATTCTTAACTTATTTTGTAGAACCCTAGACATGTTATGGAAAACCTTAACTGAAGGGTACGCTAATGGGAATGTGTGAAACCCTAAACTACTTAAGGTTATTGTGAAATGTTATTTGAAGTTTTTTATTGATGATGCCATGTTTAGGATTTTTGCATAATTGGGAAAACCTAACTTAGCTTTGAATGATGAGGTGTAAAATCATGAACCTATGAAATATTGGAAATATTGGGTTTGACACATGTTCCTATATTGAAACTCTAACTCATTAGGGTTTGGTCTAATGTGTAGGCAAGACCCTTATAATGTCTTATAAATGATTTCCTTGGTATGTGTGTGTTGATCTGATCAAATCCTAGTCTAATAAACTTTGTTATTGATATGTTGTGAAGTAGGTTTTGAGTATGATATGAAATTCCTTTTCTTAATATGAATATATATCCTTTTTGGTTGAAAACATAACTTGGTCTAGGTCAGTGTATGTATCATGCATTAATGTTGTCAGATATATCATATGCCTTTGCATGATAATGAGTTCCTAGATACATGTGTTGACCTAGGTATTCATCATCATTAGTCTTAGGATTTAATAAATCCTTGTTTGAGATTCTAGGATGACGATATTTGGAAATCTAGAGTTTTCTTGCTAAACACTAGTAATAGTTAAATTCTCTAGTATGTGTGATATAATAATCTAGGGTTGAGGTTGTGAGAATGAAATTCTATGGTTTTGAAGTTGAACCTTAGTAAAAGTGAAAATATTTGATGAATAGTGAGAACATAATGATCTGAGATTTGTGTAAAATTGATCAAATCTGATTTTTGATTAGATTTGATAGTTGATTGAAAATATACGGTTTCTAACTAACTCTGGATGAATCTCACCATATTAATGACTAACTTGTGATTGGCTTTGATTGATTGTGTTATATCAAATCTAGGATTTGTATAAATACGATCTGAATGGATTATGTTAGTGTTGTTGTGCTAATTACTCATTCAGATTATAAATTCAATGTCTTATTTGTGCTTAAGGGTTCAAGGTTTCTTGCAAACTATCAAGTCTCATGTGTGTTTTTCATGTCAATTTAGTGGGAAATTTAACATAAAAACAAGAATATAAAAACAACAAATAAAGTACAGAACATCACCATACATAACATTAACACAAGTATATGATGAAGGAGTTCACCCCTCGTGGGATACGACTCCTTGGTCCAGCTTCCATGGCTTGGGCCTCTATATTATGCTTAAATTTTCAAATTGACCTATTTACAATGATTTTTTTCTCCTGTAACCTGCTCCAATGAGTCCAAAATGGTCATTTGGCTTCGTTTTTAGCCTAAATTGGTCGAAAAATGCAAAAGTTATGGCCTTTTCAAATTTTCGCACTATATCCAGCCCTAAAACAGGTAATTGTAACTAGAACTGGCAGTCTACCGAATTTAGAGCTCCGTCAATTAAATATGCAGTTAATTTTAAGAGGATTTTAAGTGATAATTAATTCTAGTTAAGTATTAATTACGTGCTTAAGTTAATATGCATTTAACTTTTGGATCAAGCGCACTAAACATGTATTAAGCATTAATAAACCATGGCTTAACTCTGCGCTAACTGTTGTTCCCCTGGTGGTTATGGCATGCGGTCCTATGGATAGGGGGATGGCCCCCACCTTCCCCCACCATTTATATAGTTTGAATTCAAATATAAGTGGAAACCCATGTATTGTAAGGACTAATGGATAGGCGGGACTGTAGACCATGGCTTTGTGTGGCAGGAGGTTGCGGGGTTGAACCTCTATGCCTCAGCCCAGACTTTGCACCAAAATTTTTACACCAACACACAAACTTTGGGGGGGGCATGTGGCATCCTCAAGCTTCACCACATGTCCTCACTCGATTGGCTCACAAATTAAACCAATGAAACTCCACCACATCATCCCGAGTAGAGACGAGTGCCATGTTGCCACTTGGTAGCTTACCATTCATTGAACAATTTCCAAATAAAATGACCCTGCACACTTAGCATGCCACATCAAAAGTACGGACTACTAATTGGGTGTCTGACTAACATTTCTTTTTTAATTTACCTATTTAGAAAAGAAGACATAACTCATTTTTTGGAGCATATGGCAACCATTTTTCGTGAAACAAAGTGCACCGGATTTGGAATGACGATAACTACATGGTCCTTTAGGTTCCAAGAAAATACAAAAACTTTTATTTTTGAGCATAAAACTGAGCCCCTGATCATTCCACCCCACTGGAAGCTTTGGGAGCCCAAAATATCATATTGAGTTGCTGAACAGGTGAGGGTACAGTTCTCTCACCTTCCTAATTTCAATCCATTTGGCCTTTGAAGCATTTATTCCTTTAAGCCCCACTTGAAGATAGTCGACACTTCCTCTTGTTGATGTCCTTGTCCTCCTATCAAGTATGGTGTCTTGCTATAGCTAAATAAAGAAATCTGGAGAAAAATATTCAATATATGGCAGTTGAAAATTCTCTCCTTTATCTCCAATCAAAGGAGGCTCATATAATCTCAAATTTTCAACATTAACAACTGAAAAAATTTGCATGTATGAAGGAAAATCAAGTTTGATAGGATTGTTACAAATATTTTCAAGAATTTTGAAAGGACCATCATGTATTGGTTTCAGATTTTTACCTTCTCCTTGAAGCCTTTTTTCGCTAATGTGAATCCAAACTTCATCACCAACTTGAAACTTATAATCCACCCAATGTTTTACATGCTTCACCTTGTACTTGCCTTGAATTTTCTCTAGTTTCTCTTGAACTGTTTGATGAATCAACTGAATTTTCTCAATGAATTTCTTTGTTTTATCTATGTCGTTATTCCCATCGATAGCTACATATTTCCCAAATATGAAATTCAATGGAGACTTTGGCAAGTAACCAAGGCATGGCTCAAATGGTTATGTTTGAGTAGAAGAATATTTTTCACAGTTGTAAGCATGTTGAATGTAAGGCAACTATTCATCCCACAACTTAGGATGTTTGCTACAATATCCTCTAAGAATATGAATGAATGTTCTATTAACCACCTTGGTCTGACCATTTGTTTGTAGATAAAAGGATATACTATTATTCAACTTAGTGTTCATAAAGTCCCACAAACTTGACCAAAAATTCCCAACAAATCGAGAATCTTGATCACTTACAATAGATGTAGGTAGCACAAAATTAACCAAAACATTTTGAAAGAAAATATGAGTTGTTTTTTCTGTTGCAACTTCCTTTTGATATGGCATCAAAATACACATTTTTCTTAACCTATCCACAACTACATACAAGTAATCATGACATCTTTTCGACAAAGGAAGACCTCCTAAAAAATCCATAGATATATTCTCCCATCGACATGAAGAAATCGGAAGTGGCATGTACAATCCTAACTTTCTATTAATAGGCTTACTCATTACACATAAAGAACAACCTATATTTAAATGTGACACACTTTCAAGCATACGAGGCCAATAACAATACCTCTGAATATTTGCCATTGTTTTTCTTACACCAAAATGTCCCGCAATAAGAGAAGTGTGTGCTTCCCTTATGACATCAACTATGTCACCCTACGGAATAGAAATCTTGCCCAAATGATACAACAAGTTATTGTGAACATGATAATATAACTCCTCAACTTGGCGATCTTGACTCAAATTTTGATCAACATCTTGAAATTCATTGTCAAATGCATATTGTTCAATGTAACTTTCATGTAAAACAAAAGTTTTCATGATTAAAGTAGTTTCATTTATAATAGGCCTAGAAAGCATATCAGAAAAATTGTTGTATATACCTTTCTTATGCCTGATAACCAAATGAAATTGCTACAAGAATACCATCCATCGAAATTTCCTTGACTACTACAATTTGGTTTGTGATTGCAATTATTTCAATGGTTGGTGATCAGTGTGAATGATGGTTTCCTTTCCCATCAAATAAATTTTCCATTTATTCACACTTTGTATGAACACATATAGCTCCTTGTCATATTTAGGATAATCTACCACTACACCATTAAAAATTTCTAAATGGAATGAAATAGGCTTACCATGTTGTAAGAAGACTGCGCCCATGGTATAGTCACTTGCATCTGTCTAAATCTCAAAGGGTTGACTCAAGTCCGGTAATGCTAATATTGGTGTTGAACTAATCTTCTTCTTCAAATAAAATGCTTTTTTTTTAATTGCCAACCCACTCGAAGAATTTCTGAACACTTGTCAATCCATGTAACATAGCTACAATAGAGAAAAAATTAGCAATGAACTCCCTCCAATAATGTGCTACTCCTAGAAAACTTCTTAACTCCGTGACTGACTTGGGTGTAGGCCAATTCAAAATGACCTAAAATTTAGAGGGGTATATATTTAGCTCACCTCCTCCAATAGTATGTCTCAAATACACTAAATAAGTTTTTCCAAATTCACATTTCGACTTCTTTTAAAAAAAATTATCTTTTCTCAAGACATCGAGCGCCTTGTTCAGATGCATGAGATGTTCTTCTTATGATTTACAGAATATAAAAATATCATCTAAGTAGAAAATGACTAACTCATATATAAATGGTCTTAATACATCATTCATAACTCTCATGAAAGTAGTTGGATCATTGAAAATACCAAAAGGCATAACAATCCACTCAAACAATCCTTGTTTAGTTTTAAATGTGGTCTTCCATATGTCCTCTTTAGCTATTCTTACTTGATTATAACCACTTCTTAAATCTAACTTAGTGAAATACTTTGGATACCTCAATTTATCAAGCAAATAATCAATCCTTGGAAGCAGATAACGATTCTTTATTGTGATTTTTTTGAGTGCACGAAAATCCAGACACATGCACCATGTACCATCCTTCTTGGGTACCAATACAATCGGTGAACCACATGGCGAGGTAGATGGACGAATGATACATTTGTTCAAAAATTCTTTGATTTTCATCTTGATTTGTGCACTTTCCATTATCTACATGTGATACATGCCAGTGTTAGGGAGTGAAACATCATGCTGCAGTTGTATCTTATGTTGGATTCTACTCTTAGGAGGTAACCCATTTGGCTCTTGAAACATCTTGCCATTCTGACTTACCACATCAAAAAAATTATATTTTAATCTATCATCACAACCTTCAAAATATTTAAAATACTTATCATTGTTTTGCTTGATCATAATAAGCACAAATGTTTTGCTTGAGTTCACTAGTCTCTTTAATTGCCCAACATTAACCAAAGAGCGGTTTATCTTTTCGCGATGGGCTCTCACAATATATTGCACCACATATTTAAACAAGTGGTATTTGTTATCCTGGAGATATAAGACTACTTTCATGTCATAGAGATATGGACTAACCAAAAAAATTCTAGATATGTCAAGCACTACAACATCTAACTCAGCTTCATCAATGAAATTTGTGGTAATTGAAAACCAGAAAATGCATTTTCTTGTAACTTGTAAGTTTGTATATTTGGTTATTCAACCCAATGGGTATGGCTTATGATGAGGTAAGGTTTCAACATTCAACTTCTTGACTAAGTATTCAGAGATTAAGTTCGCTTGGGAACCACTATTAGACAGTGTGTCAATTTTTGTATGTTTTGAGATCACTCTTACATGAAACAACTCTATTTTTTCTTCTTCATTTGGTGTTATTGTGACAATTTGTGGAACTAGTACTGGCTATGGATTATTTTCCCTTTGTGACCATGGCTGTAATTTTAATCTCATCTCCTAAATTAGATTCAATATCCTATTTTGTGGTAGGAGTTTTCTTTTGTTTCCCCTTATTATTGAATTTATTAGGCTTGAATTCTGGATGAAGTTTCCAAAAGTGGGCTTCATCATAACTCTCCTTGGAAAAATGAGTACATGTGGTTTTCTCCCCTTCTTTATTAATGGATTCATTCTCATTTTTTTAGCCTTGAAACCCTTTCTTTTTTCACCACCCTTTAATGGTTTATTTTTATCCTCATCTTGTACATTTCCCCCTCTTGCCTCAAGGTCCGCAGCTTGCACATATACCTCATCTAAAATTGTGGGATTGAACATGAGGATGGTATTTTTAAGGTAATTATGAAATCCACCTATGTACTTCAACAAAGTTTCTTGGCTATTTAAATCGACTCCTAATATGAGAGCTGTTATTCTAAATTCATGAGTATAATCTTGCACACTTTGACCTATCAATTGTCTAAAAATTTTCCAACTCATAATAGCTTCTTGGATGTAAGCTAGAGGATAGAATTTCATTTTAATGGAAGTAATAAAATTTGACAAATACATTGAGATCTTACCATGTTTCTTAACCTCCTCTTGTATATTTTCTTCCCACCATACAAGTGTTGATCCCTCCATTCTCAAGGAAGCCAATTGAATCTTTATGTCATCTTCTTTAAGGTTATGAATACTGCAATAAACCTCCAATTGATGAATCCAATTATCTAGCTTCTCTACATTCACTTCTCCACTATGCATTGGAAGCTCCAAATTAACATCAAGTTTAAGAAAGGGTGATTTACTATCTCCTTTGGAAGTATGTGTTTGAACATATGGAAGAGTTGTGGTAGTGAAAGATGATGATGAGGAAGGTGAAAATGGTGGTGAGGATGACGGTGGAGTGGATGGTGGCTTCTGACCATCTCCATGGCCTCCTCCTCCTAGAGAACCCTCGCCTCTTAGAGGCCTTGAACTCTGTCCTTGCATCCTTACATTTCTTTCCTCATAGAGGACATTAACCATCTCAGTCAGGTGAAAGAATGCCTTCCTGAATTATCTCTCATCTTCTGTCATGGTATGTTCTCCTTTATGATACATGCTCATTGAAGGCTCAAATTCAATTTGAGGATGTGTTGGTGTTGAATACCTTATAAACCTTTCGTTTCTTCCTCTTGACCCAACTGCAGGGCTGTCAAGTAGATTTCATTCTCCTCTTTTGAGTTTTAACCTTGGAAGCATGACACAAACTTTCAAAAAATTATATCTCTTCTTGCACAAAAAAACCTAAATAACTTGGGATTTGATACCAAAAATTGTCTAAATGGAATATGTTAGTGTTGTTATGCTAATTACTCATTCAAATTATAACTTAAATGTCTTATGTGTGCTTAAGGGTTCAAGGTTTCTTGCAAATTATCAAGTCTCATATGTGTTTTTCATGTCAATTTATTGAGCAATATAACATAAAAACAAGAGCTGAAAAGAAAAAAATAAAGTACAGAATATCACCATACATAACATTATCACATGTATTTGATGAAGGAGGTCACCCCTCTTGGGCTACATCTCCTTGGTCTAGCTTCCATGGGTTGGGCCTCTATATTATGCTCAATTTGTCAAATTTATCTATTTATAATGCTCTTTTTCTCATGTAACCTGCTCCAGTGAGTCCATAATGGCTCAAAATGGTCATCTAGCCTCTTTTTGAGCCTGGATTGGTCAAAAAACTCAAACATTATGGCCTTTTCAAATTTTCCCACTATATCTGGTCCTAAACTAGCTAATTGTAACTAGAACTCATAGTCCGCCGAATTTGGAGGTCCACCAATTAAATCGAGAGATAATGTTAAGTGGATTTTAAGAGTTGATTACAAAAATTTAAGCACTAATTACATGCTTAATTTAATTTTCATTCAATTTTCATATTAGCACATTAAACATGTATTAAAAATTAATTAACCATGGCTTAACTCTACTCTAGCTGTTGCTCCATCGGTGGTTATGGAATGTGGTCCTATGGACTGGGGGCTGGACCCTGCCTTCCCTCATCATTTTCATAGTTTTAATTTAAATAAAAGTCGAAGCCCGTGTATTGTAAGGACAAATGGATAGGCGGGACGGTAGGGTGTGGCTTTGTGTGGCAGGAGGTCGCAGTGTCTGTTATCACTCTAGTAAATTCTTAAGTTGTGGGATTTTGGATTTAAGTCAAAGAACTCTAGAGGTAACCACAAACCTACTTCAAACTCTAGGATATAGCCTTCCTAGGGTTCAGAGATGACTCTCTCTTTAATATTTATCTTTGTTTTATTTATAAATGTTAGGCTAGTTGTGAAACTACAATTTGGTTTTGTTTTAAATGGTTTGGTGGGGAAAAATCACTTGAAGGTAAGATAAAGAGAAATCTACATGTACATTGGGCTATGGGGTCTAAATAAAGCTAGCAACATTAGAAAACAAGGCCAAAAGGTACAAATATATTCAGGGCAAGATAGATAACCCTCATAGATTTAGGAAAGTGGTTTTTTGTGAGGTGGTATGATCGGGATAAAGGGCACTTAAGGATCCTTTGATCCAAAAAATGGAAGTAGAAGGTAGAGGTCAAATGGGAGAAGGAGCAATTAAGGGTTTCCTACATCCTTTGATCTAGAAAATGGAAGTAGAAGGTAGAGGTCAAATGGGAGAAGGAGCAATTAAGGGTTCCTTGCACCGGAAATTCGAAGAAAACATTAAAATGGAAACTAGTTAAAGACATGGAGCACTTGACTAATACTTTAGTAATACTCCTAGTTAAACATTAAAATAGAACAAACATAAAATGAATGCATGAAACTTAGAAAAGGAAACAATGACAATTAGGAAGTACTTAACTCATCAGTTTATCACAGGGATCCTGAATTATGATGCAAATCAGCTTCTCCAGTCTACTACTTCAAATTCAAACACACAATAGCCTCCAATGTTCAACAAAATGTCTATAATAAGTCCAGAAATTTTATTCCACATTGAATACTTCGGAAATTGAAGTATTTATACGAAAAGTATTACAAATATCCTAGAAGAGTTCTAGGAATAACTTTAGGAAAAAGAAAATATCATTACATAGTAAAGGGGATAGCTACTTAACAAATTAGCAAGCTGTCCTCTTTTATCCAAAATAAATAGAACTGTTTTGCTAACAAGGAGCTTTTAACTTCCTATGTGTCCTGCTTGCTGGCTGCTAGATATTTTTATGCACTTGACTTGCCTTCGCTGATACTCTTTCATGCTAATACGCTTTAACCTGATGCTCTTTAACGCTGATATTCTTTGACCAATTAGTTTTACTGTTTTACTGTTGTAAATTATATTTTTAGTAGTAAAAATCAATAAATTGTCTTTTCATTTTATCTCTACATCAAATCTGTGAAATTTTGCGACTCTTCTGCTGTTGTAATTTGGACATTTTTCAGCTTCCTGAAGTTTTCATCAGCCTCTATATATCTTGCAAAAGTAGGCTTGATGACAAAGATATGCTTAATTTCATGTTGTAGAATGAATAAGTCCTCAAAATACTGAAGAAAAACTTTTCCTGTAGGGGTGCCTTGTGCTAGCTTCTTATTTACTTGCTCTTTAGCAAACTCCCTAATCTTGTTGTCATAGTCCTTCTGTGGCATAAGCTTTTCATTGAACACACGTATGTCTGGTAAGCCCTTTTGTCTAAGATTTGTGTACTTTACCATAAATCTAGTTATGGCAAGGTTCATTGTTTCACAATTTTCTTCAATATTATTCATTAAGCTCCTTTTAGTGACAACCTTTTTGATTTTCAATATTTTCTCTATCCTGTCTGATATCTGCAATTATTCCAGTTCCTCCCTATTCTTGTTGTTTAGAAATGTAATGAGTTTTAAAGCCTGTGCAGGCTTATCAATCAACTCATCTTTTGTATTTTGTATCTCTGTTTGGGCTGCTAATAGCAATTATTTTTGCTCATATATAACCTGAATTGAAGGCCATTGATTATGAATGGCTTCAGTTATGTTAGTCCAGAGATTTTTTTTAATATATGAGATCTGCTCTTTGAAAGTCAATTATTCTTATAAATTCTTGAGCTGCTCTCCCAATCTGATTGCTTTCTGCTCCTGAGTTTCGACATTGATCTAGGTTGTCTTATTTTCCCTCTCAAGATTTTCAATTATCTTGTTCAGTCTATTTATCTCATATTTCTCTAAAGACATCTCTTCCATGACTTTGAAAATCTGGCTAGCTTCATCTGTGTGTTGTACATTTGTAGTAGAAGAGTCTGTAGCTGAAATGGTGGCTGAAGTCAATGGCACTGCAGTTTCTAGTGGGCCCTTTGGTGCTAATTTTTCTCCTAAAGTAGAAGGTAAAACTGTAATAATCACTGGAATGACTGCAGGAATTGTAGGAATTTCTGGTTCTTTTACAGTCTCTCTCTCTTGGACAAGTTTGTCCATTTGTGTTTCCATCTCCTTGATTTGTGTTGTTAATTTAATTATGAGCTCCATCATCTCTTATTTTTCACATTGATCCTGGAGGATTTCCTTTGTTTGTGGACGCTCACTTTGAGGAAGCTTGAGTTGTTTCCTCAAAGATGCTATGTCTTCATTCTTTTTCTTGATTAATAGTTCTACTGCTTGGATATTTGAGGGATCATATCCCACCTGTAAGACTAGTTCCTCTAAGGATTTGATCCTCAGGTCCTTGGCATAAAGTGATGCTTTATCCAACTTCATTTCATCTTGCATATTAAGTATGGTATTTTGAAGTTTATTGGCACGTATTGCTTTGGTTTCCACGGTAGAATACAACATTTTAGAGGTCTGTCTGTGGAACTCAATCTGTTCCATCTCATGAATATTCTCTGTGTCTACCTCAAGGTCCACCTTTTTATAGTTTGATACTGTTTTGGGTGCTGAGGTAGCAGGCTGTAAAAATGACATCATCATTTTATTGCTGGAATAGTCAAATGCTGATAATAACCTATTATGATTTCCAGACTTCTACTTCAGGAATTGAGAATATATTTCTGTCTTTATCTCCTCATTCTTCTGCTTAATTAGCTTATACATTTCCTTGATGTGCAAGTCCTTTTCCTCAGTTGGCTGTGAGGAAGAGGCTTCCATGTTGTGTTTCTTTTTAATCAACTGTGTGCCATTCTGATTGGCTGTTGATTCCTTTTCTATTTCCATAAGTGTTTCATTGATTATGGTTGTGGCTATATCATCATTGGTTACAAGATTATTTGTCTCATCAACATCAATTGTCACTTTCTCCTTATCAATTGAACTGAGTTTAAGACTTTTTTATAGATTATTTTAAATTTGGGCTCAGTTGTTGTCTCTGCTGTATAACCTCCTTCCTCCCTGAATCTATTTATTGATGTTTCTGTTTGTTTGACAACTTCCAAAGTTGGTGTTTTTCCTGTTTGGCTTGCTACCTCTACCAAGGTGTTTTCAATCCATTCAATTTGATTTGAAAACTTTTCTATTTCAGGCTTGGACTCATGGATAAAGGGTGTTAACTTACACTTCACCCTTAGCTTGCTTAAGATCCCTTTTGGATCATAATTCCATGGAAAACTCTCATAAAATCTAAATTCTCATAATTTCTTTGCTATTTCCTTTTCTGCATCTCTGTGGTTGATTATGAATGGCCCAACTTGATTCTTTAACTTAAACTAGGTCTTATTTTTGGCTACCATAAAGTTAATTGAATCTACATTGAGAATTTGTCTAAGATATTAAAGTGAAACAATTCTCATACACACATGCTTGGGCGACCTGTAGGGTAACAAGTTTGACCCAAAAATCCTTTATTCAATGTGTTTTTCATAGAGGTACCAATATCCAACTTTGTTCTGCTCTAAAAGCTGTAATATTTTTTTCATTCCTCACTAATCCTAGGTTGTTCTGATTTGTTCAATATGCTTATTGCTGGATGCAAAAATAGTTCTGAAAAAGTTGAATAAGTGGAATCACTAGATTCTTTTCTCAGTAAAGAAGTCCAAAAGATAATTGATAGAGGTTTTCCCTCTACATCCATATTTTTCAAAGAAACTGGAAATTTTTTTGCTTGAGAGAATAAAAACAAATGGAAAAGATAAGATGAATATCTAAAAACTCCTTCTATGGGTAATTTAGTCAACTGGTAATGGATGGCATCTGCTATGAAACCAACATAGTTAAATATGACTTCTAGAGGTTGAGAAGGAGACATGGTGGACAAGAAACCAATAATAGATTCATCAGTGTACTCATGTGTAAAATATCTGAGGATAAAACATAGCATAGAGACAATATGTCTAGAACCATCAGGAAATTTGGCTGTGGAGTATGGAGGATTTATCTTTGGAACGTCAATATGAAAAGGCATAAAATTCTGTAATATCATGAACCTTGTAAGGAAATATATGACAAGGTATAACTGAGTTAACGCCTCTATAGACAAGGGGACTTCCTAGGGATCAGGTTGTAATTGAAGCATTTGATTAATTGACTGGGCTGTAATGGTAAAAAGTATTTCTTTTTCTGCATTTAGTATAGCCCTTTGATCTGGCTCATAGTATTTTTGACAAATTCTCATAAGTTATTGAATAGGATGATTCAATGGGACTATATACTTACGTAAATGGGTTTCCCAAATTGGAATATCATCGTTGTCTAGATATTTTTCATAACACCAGTTGTGTATATCTAGCAAATTAAACTCAATAACAGGGTTTGCAATTTTATAGTCAAGATCATTCAAAGGAATGCTTTCAGCAGCAACCACAGGTGGTTGAAGGGGGTTTACTGTTATAACAGATTTGGCAGTGATGACTAGGGTAGGCTTAGGAGCTTTGGATCCCTCAGATTTAGGAGTTTTGGATCCTACAGGTTTTCTTGTGCTCTGTTTCTTAGGAATTTTGAGTAACTGCTGCAAGATTAGACTTTTTGCAAGAGTTTTTATTTTAACAAAGAGGAAACTGAGCAATTTAGATTAAGGATGGCTTCTTTTGGGCTTTTCTCTCAATTAAGTCTATCTGAGGATGTGAAAACTGGCGTAAAAAAAAACAAGGGTTTTCTAAGTCATTTTGTTTGAAAAAATGGGTTTTCAAGGTAATTTCAGAGATTTTAGCTGTTTAAATCCTTAAATTTGATCTTTAGCCTATGAAATTCGAGAAATTTAGCTTTAAAAAGGTTTGAAATGGAAAACAGGGTTTCCTCGAAAATTTTTGCTAGGGTTTGGCCTCTTTTTTGGTATTTTTAAGAAGTTTGGTTTGGTGAATTTCTTAATGAAAGGCCTAGTTCAATTAAAGACGGTTTTAAACTTGATTTACACGATTCAATTTTGAGAAAAATACCTTTTTGCAGGTATCTAGCTCTGAAAACATATTTATGAGGTTTTCAGTTGAAGCTCGGGTTTCATCGGTTTTCTGGAGAGGTTCACAGCTTCTCAATCACTCTTTAGAGGTTCAATTTTGACAACTGCAGATATTTTTTGGCAAAAAAACTGAGAATCAAGGCTCAAATGGTTGTGAACTGGGCTCAGGAAGAGTTATATGAGAGTGAAAATGCACGGATAACATAAAAAAACTTAACCAAAGGTTTTAACCTTTGATTCAATCACCATAATTATCATTAAATGCAGGTCTCGTCAATGGCAGGAGGTGGTTTCAGAATTTGAAACGAAACCAGAGAGCGATTATCGCATGCATATTGGGAATTAAGTGGTTTAGAACCAAATGAACGTGATCCAATACAATCTCAACACGTCAAGGAGAGAGCAATGAGCAAAACTACCCATTTCACATGCATTTTTTATTTGATCGTTCGATTACTTTGTGCACGCGATATCATGTTTCGACTGTTGGATCTTGATATTAGGTGCAAAGGGTCTAGATTGAATGGGAAGTTGCGTCTTAAGGAAAATGGTGGGGCTGGGGATCATATGCATGTGGACGGTTTAACATATGCTTTAAACCTTTATATTTATTAGTGGATAAAGGTTTTAAAGTATATAGATGCAGGGTGCAGCATTTATGCATATTTATTGCGAACGTGTGAGATTTATGCGTATGCGTAGGGCTAAAGCTTTTTGAACCTTATCAAAATAATTAATTTGATTAAAAAAAATTGAATTTATTGTTTATGAATGGGGTTAATATGTTTTATCCTTGAAAAATTTGCAATATGTCTTAATTAAAACATAATGGGTGTGGAATTTTAGTTTATTATATAGTTTTAAACCTTTTTGAATGGTTTAACAACCATAGGGGTGGGATATTTGTTTAGTGATAGTTTTAGACCAAAGGGGACTTTATTTGGGTTTTAATTTAACACATGGGTAATAACTTTGGTCTAAAATCTTTAGAATAGTGGGTTTTTGGGGTATTTAGATATAGGGAATTAAATAAGTAGGATAAGGTATTATTTAGGGATTTAATAAACTAATTTAAAAGTTAATATGAAAAGGGGAATGGAAGGCACACAAAAATAGATAAACTGACTAAGTAAAGTGTAAAAGTAAAGCAAAGCTTCTCTTTTTATCATTTCACCAATACTTAGTCTAAAGTATTTATGAGGGTTTTTGTATGTTTCTGAATGAAGGGAGTTAATTATATGGGTTTATATGTTTCATTAAGTAAGAATGAGTATTTACTTATGAAAGGAGTTATAATGTATGAATGAGAGATGAAATCATGATGAATGGGGATTTAACATAGGAATTTAATATTTTCAACTAGCCAGTCATTGAGCCTTGGGTCCGGTCCCAACAAAAGTTAGAGAAATTCTCTGAGCCTTTTTTACTGATAGTTTAGAACACTAAATACCTATAAGGGAAGGTAAATTAGTAATATTTCCCGATAATAATTTATTACATGCTTTCTACACTTCTTTCTACCTACCTAGTCTCATTCTAAATTTTTTTCTTCATTTGGCAGGTGCGTTTAGGCTTGCAACCTTGAAATATTTATTCTTTTAAAGCATAAACTAACTAGATCTACCTTATTTCATCCGAGGTATCAGATTAAACTGTTGAGCTCCTCATTATTCTCTACCTATCTACTGATTTGTCAGGATTAAATTGTCTGACAAATCTTTATTCACTATCTAAAACATGAAATTGAAAACATGACAAGTTAAGATTAAATAGTTCAACGTATCATGGGTTATGGCATTTATTGACAATCTACCATAATTATTTATTTTGCAGAAAAGTAAAATTAGTGGCATTTGGACTTGCTCACTTTTAGGTCTTATTCTCATCTTTTTTATTCTTTTTGGGGTCTATATTTTTCAAGTCCTTTGATCTTTCTTTTAGGACTTTCTACCCTCTTTTTTATTATTTTTCTTTCTCTTTTATTTTTTATTTTTCCAAAATATGGGAAAACAAATTGCAAAAAGAAAGGTATGTAAATATTTTATAAGGCTATTAAAAGTCAATTCAAAATTATGAATCGTAAATTTATAGGACCTTAACAGTGGCTTCACATGGGGATGGAATTTCCTGGTGAAATGTCAAAAACACCGTTGACTAATAGCCTTCATATTTGACCATGATGATCCAATAATTTTCTTCTATTTTCTGCATAAAAAACTCATATTTATGACGTCTTATGCTGCAAAGCTTAGGGCCTTCTCTCCGGACTTCAACTTTGTAAAGAAAATACCCAATCCAATCTAAAAACTTCAATGGATATTTGAAATGATGTAAAATTAAATGGGACTAACTATTAGTTAGCTCAGATGAATAGTAGTGCTTGAGAATTCTACCATTTACTGGTCCTTCTTGTATATCTGTTCCATCCAAATCTTTGATAAAGAAAGCATTATTACCCCTATATCCATAAATTACATAAGGTCCTTTCCATAGAAAGTCAAACTTTCCATGTTTTCCTTTGTCTTCTCTTCTAGAATCCCATTTTAACACTTGATCTCCAATGTAAAAATCATCTTCTTTACTTCTTCTATAAAAAAATTTCTTGATTTTATCCTGAATGACTTGGGATTTCTTATAGACCTCTTCCCTTGTTTGTTGTAGATGAATAGTTTGATTAATTCTCCTTTGTATATCATTTATTTCCACTTGGGATTCTTGAATGATTCTCATTACTGGAACACCTAAGGATGATGGAAAAAATTCATCCATTCCATATACAAGTTGGTAAGGGGAAGTGCCAATATAATTTTTAGTAGTAAGTCTATCTGCCATTAAGGCATAGACTAACCTTTTATTCCAAATCTTTTGTTGTCTTCAAGTAAATTTTTTATGATATTTACAAGACTTTTCTTTGAGGATTCAGCTAGGCCATTACCCTAGGGGTAATATGCAGTAGAGTGACCTAGGGTAATATGATATTTATGACAAAAGGAAATAATATTTTAATATTTAAATGTTTCTGCATTATCAGTAATTATCTTGTGAGGGCATCCAAATCTTGACAAAATGTTATTTTCTATGAAATAAATAATGGATGCATTAGTGGCTTGTATAGTAGGAATAGCTTCAATCCACTTTGTGAAGTAATCAGTGGCAGTCAAAATGCACTTATGTTGGCCAGAGGATGGGGGGTGAATTTCTCCAATGAAGTCTAAACCCAATTGTTGAAATGGTATTTCAGTTAAAATAGGCTTTAGGGGTAGAGGTAGCAATTTCATTTTGCCTTCAAACATTTGACATTTGTGACATGAAGTAACCAAATTTTTTTAACATTAACAAACAAGGTACGCCAGTAAAACCCAGCTCTGAGGATCTTGTCAACAGTAGTTTTCCAATATAAATGCCCTCCACAGTCACCTGCATGAAATTATTCAAGTATTTTATTAGCTTCTTCCTTTAGTAAAAAATTCAATAATATCCCACTATGATCTCTCCAAAAAAGTACATTATCTAAGATACAAAATCTTATTTCTTTAAGTTTTAGAAATCTAGCTTTAGTCCTTGAAAATTTAGGAGGAGCTTGTAAGTTTGTAAGTACAAAGATAATATCTGAGTACCAAGGTGAATCTAGAAAGGCTTCACTAATCATTGGAGTTGCCATCTCTTCCTGGTCATCAACCCGAGCAATAAAATTTATATCTAGTGCACCACAATTAGATTCATCCATTAACCTGGCTAATCCTTGTCTCTTAATGAGTTTTGTGGGTTTAATTTCTATGTCATATTCTAGGATAGTGGCAATCCAATTACCTCTTCTTCCATTAGGACCATCCCGAGTAAGAATGTCTTTTACTACAGAATTAGGGACATAGGCAATTAGGGTAAAATGAGAGTAACTTCGTAAGCACACGCTTTTTTTTTAATTAATGATGTCATTGGTTTTGGATGGGGTAATGTTTATTTGTATTTATTTTATAATCGTGGCATTGGAATATACTCATTGAAGAGTGCTAAATGATAAGTTCACATTTTTTTATTATTATTTTTATTAATGATGGTACGGGTTTTGGATGAGTAACCATACTGGCTGGTTTGAAAAGCGTGGATACAATTTTTTTACATGTGATTTTTTCTTAAATCTTTCAGGATGTAAATTTAAGAAAGGTTTTTACTTATAAAGATTTTATTTTTGGTGGAGAGACTAATAGATATCCATGAATAAATAGTGGAAATGCATCATTGCTCAGAAATAGCTGCTGAGAACTAGTTGTTAAGAACTAGTCGTTAAGACTAGCTCTTAAGAACTAACTGTTAGAATGTTAGTTAGTTAGTTAAAAATAAATTAATTAATGAAATAAAAATTATTACAAATAGTTTAATAAATTATTAAGTAATTAAAATAAATATAATAGATAATAGAGAGGGAAAAAGATTAAAAATATATAATTAATTAATTGTTTGAGAGTGTAAACTTATGTGATCCATATCATATTAAAATAAAATAAATATTCTGCAAAATCACATGAGAGATTTTAGAACCTACGCGTTTAGAACTACTGAATGTAGTTCATCACCAGGATAGAGATAAAGATAAATCAATAAATTCATGATAATAAAAAACAAAGCTACCTAAGAAAGATTATGGAGGGCACAATTTTTAATATAAATAAATAAATAAGTAAATTAATTTATTTATTAAATAAAATTTTAAAAGGGTTTATAAATTATTAAAATAAATATAATATGTCATAGGGAGGGGTAAATTTTTTTGATTTAATAAATAAAATAAAATAAATAAATAATTAAATATTTCAATAAAATAAATCAATAAATTAATTAAATAATATATAATTAAATAAAGATATAAAAATAATAAATAAACAAAGTTACCTAAAAAGGTACTAGGGAGGGGAAAAAATTATAAAAATAAATGAAATAAATAAATAAAAATAAAAATAATTAATTAAAAAAAATAAAAAATAAAAAAAATAAAGTAAAATAAAATAAAATAATTAATTAATTAAAAATATAATATAATAAAATAAAAATATATCAATAAATTAATTAAAATAAAATAAAATAAAATAAAACATTAAACTTTTAAACAAAGTTACCTAGCGAGAGCCGGGGTTCATCTCTTACTTAATTTCCAACCATCATCACGGTTGCGATTCTTAGCATGTTGTTCAATTTCGATCGCCTCGCTCAATTTCTTATGGTAGAAGTGATCTACCTTAGCAAGGACTTTTGAGTCTTCAATACAAACATGGTGGCATGATTTTTTCACATGTTCAACAAGAGCTGAGGTACAAGACCGATTATGTCTAATATCCGTAGCATGCTCCTGGATTATCTGCCTAATGGATCGACCTGTTTCTCCTATATAGGGAGTTCCACAAGAACGAGGAATCATGTAAACCCCTTTCATGTCCTTAGGGTCGATAGGGTCTTTAACGGACCCAATAGAATTTCTAATAGTGCAGAGAGGTTTGAAAGAAACAGAGATATTATTTCTCCTAAGGACATGGGAAATTTTGTCTATTGTCCCCTTGATAAATGGGAAATGGACCTTGGAAATAGGATCCAACCAAGTAGATTTTCCACTCAATCCTTTATATGCCTTCGGAAAGGCTTTAAGTCCTTGAAATCTGTTGTAACCATTATTTTCAAAAATGTCAAGAAAATGAGATTTCTCTGATCCCAAGGAGTTGTCGTCAGAGATTCTAGGAGCACGAGTCGCAAGAGTACACAGGACACCAAATTTCTAAGGAGGAAAATGATGGGACCCAACATGAAGATACTGTTCCGTGTAGGTCTTCTTGTGAAAAACTCAGTGAGAAATGGAACCATCCTCATTCCTTGAGAGAAGGATATCAAGGAAAGGGAGGCAACCATCTACCTCCACTTCCATCGCGAACTTTATGGAATCACATAGTGAGTTCAAGTGCCCAAGGGACAAATCTTATTTCTACAGAACATAGGGCCAAGTGACACAAGTATCATCGATGAACCTATTCCACTTCGTAGGGCAGATTTTAGTAGAGGCAAGGGCCTTAGATTTAAAATCCTCCATAAACAAGTTAGCAACAATGGGGGAAAGAGGGAAGCCCATCGCAACACCATAGATTTACTCATAAAACTCACCTTGAAAACTGAATAAAGTTGAGGTGAGGCAAAGGCTAACCAATTTAGAGGTGTACTCATCAGAGATCTATTCAATGGCATCAACGACTTCTTGGATGGGGATATTCGTAAATAAGGACACAACATCAAAGCTAACTAAAAGCTCACCAGGCTGCAGCTTAATTTTCTTCCACTCCTTGATAAAGGAAGCCAAGTCATTCACAAAGGAATCAGTATGACCTACAAGGGGCTTGAGCTTCTAGGCTAAGAATTTAGCTAGATGATAAGAGGGACCACCTATTGTGTTAAAATAGCTCTTAAGGGGGCCCTTGTCTTATGAATCTTTGGGATACCATATATCTGGGGGGTAAGGGGATTGCTTCCAATAAGCTTCCTAGCGAGAGAATTAATAGAAGAATGGCAAGGGAAACATCCTTACACGCTGATTTAAGGGGATTCTTTTTAAGCTTAATATAACAACCACTATTGGATAGATGGTCAACCATCTTGCTGACATAATCATATTTATCCATAATGACAATGGCCCCACCCTTGTGTGCCTTAAGGATGACAATGTCAAGGTTGTCCCTTAGGGCTTTGAGGGCGAGAAACTCAGGCTTACTCATGTTTCTCTTAGGAGGCTTAAGAGGCCTAATTAATTTATTGAGTTATTTTATTCGAATAATTAATTAGTTAATTAGTTAATTTAATTTAAATTAATTTATTAAGTTAAAGAAAAAATTACCCCTCCCTATTACCTATTGTATTTATTTTAATAATTTTTAAACCCTTTTTAAAATTTTATTTATTTAATTAGTTAATTTACTTATTTATTTATTTATTTAGTTATTTTATTAAAAATTGTGCCCTCCCTAATCCTTCTTAGGTAGATTTGTTTTTTATTTTAATTGATTTATTGATTTGTCTTTATATAAACAATTATTTTTTTTTTCTAAGTTTGACTATTTCTATTATATCATATAAAATAGAAAATTACAGGTCTCTTCCTGTGGGTTTGGCAAGCCAAATCCAGAGGGAAGTTTCATCACTTTGCCAAAAAAAAATTGGATTGCCCCGGCCGGGGAAACCAACCCTCATAAATCATAGTAACACTGTTGCCCGGGGTGGGAAACGAACAGATTTAGAGGCCAAAAATAAACAAGAGTAATGTAGCAGACATTGTCAAAACATGAGCAAACTAGAGAGCATAGAAAAATTGAAACTAGGGAAAACCTTCATCCTTTTTTCCGGAGGTGGGAGATTCTTCTTCAATCCTTCAAACATAGAATTCGTCATCAATCTCCTTGCTCGGCATGTGGTGTAAAGTCTGGGGACGTGGCGACATGGGAGAGTCGAGCTTCTCAGAGGAGGAAGCTTGCAAACTAGAGTGCTCCACCTTGTTTTTAGCGTCAAAATCCAAGCTGCTTCCATCGCTATTTCCTGTGTTGCCGCTGGTGTTGTTGTTGCCGCTTGAAGCACTCTATACTGGGAGAGCCTTCACCTTGCGAGGGATGAAAGAAGGCTCGGGAGGAATGGTTTATTTGCACAGCCTTTTCTTGTTGCGCGAGCTGGAAGGTGCCATAGGAGGACTGGGAAGCTCCAAGGAAAGCTGGGCGGTCAGATTAATAGGGGAATTCTTGTTCTCCTCTACCCAGCCAACCGAAATATCCAAATCACTGCCTAGGGACTGCGACAGAGGAGGTCTAGACGAGTGGCCATGCCCTCCTACCTTTTTGCATCTCATTCAATGATGCCGAAGAATAATTGTCTAAGGAGCATAAGTGCAGGACCAGGAGGGAGCCGTGGAGAGTGCAGGAGAGGATTGGCATGAGAGGGAAGGCTAAGGCTGGCTAAATGAGGACCATCCACCAGAGGCAAAGGGGAATTAACAGAAAGATGCACCGAGAGCAGGAGAGAGGGCCAAAGTGAGGGCGAATAAATGGAGGAGGCTGGCTTAATGGCAATGGCATGCGACCTAAATGTGCAGCAGTTCGGGTATGTCGAAATAAAGGTGGCAGAGGTTGAGATTAAGTCTCGACCTGGTTGAGATTAGCTGATTTGAAATGCCGACCTATTACTAATGATATGGTTAATATGAAAGTTCTTTTTATCTACATTATGGATCACAAAAGTATTAGATCTACCATTTCTATATATATAAATCTTCTTCTTTTCATATATATATTGGGAGTTTCTTTAAAAAATGAAAAAGAATATAATATTTTATAATCCCTCTTAAGTCCAAATCTACTAAGTCTCAAGAATAATAAAATTTATAAAGGTGAAAACGTTTCTTAATTTTTTCACTCAAAACGAGGTTGCATGTTGAGAGATTTGATTCCAAGGTTTTATTTCTTGCACTTAGTAGATCCAAAGTTAAGATGAATCTATTTTGGGGTATTTGGAAAACAGGTTAATGACAAAATTGAAGTAAAGTCATTAGAGATGAGTGAAAAACACAATCTATAAATAATATAGTTAAGAAAAAAATGATGAGTGAGACTATATTTTCAAGTAATAATAAATGATAACTTCCCCTATGAATTATCCATATGTTATTTTCAATAAAGTAAATACTTTTTAATAATAACAAAACCATTCATTTATATACATTATTTAATAGAATTAATTGAGAAAAAAATTATTATTAATTCAAAAAATATTAATAATTTAACTAATTTTTTTAACATTAGTATAGATTTATTTCAACTTCGGATTTACTAAATGTTGAGAGAGATTAGAAACCAAAATTTAAAGATTGATCTGCATCTTTAAAATTTTGATTTCTCTTGATATATGGTAAAGATATTTAGTTAGAAAGGATTTATAGTGTTTCTTAATATATATATATATATATATATATATATATATATATATATATATATATATATATATATATATATATATATATATATATATGCTAACGTTTCTCAAGTTTTCACTCAAACATTGAGTATTGAAAAACACCCTTTTTCAACTATGAATTTCACACAATATGATTTAAAAAAATAAAATAATGATGAGTAAGTATATACTCTCAAATAATAACTTACCTTATAAATTATCCATAAATTATTTTCACTAAAGTAAATTATTTTAATGATTAAAAAAATATTTTATATACAATGTTTATCAATAATTAATTCAGGAAAATTTATTATTATTTCAAAAAATATTAATATTTTAATTATTTTTAATTATAATATAATTATTGAACTAGAAATATATAAAAAAATCATTAAATAAACACTATAAAATATGGAATGTGCAACCATGCTAAAAGCTTATTAGTCATTGCCGCCCCTGCGGATGGACTATTGTAATCGCAATTGTGCAGATAGCATTAGTTTCACTTGATCTATATGTCCAAATTTCAGGATAGCCAATGTTTTTAGGCTCGAGTGTATGCAATTTTTTTCGTCTTATTGGCCTCTTCCCGAGTCAGGGAAGCCATAAACCAAGGTTATATTCATTTTTTTCTCTTAGCATTTTCAAATTACGAAACTAATACTAGCATTAGTTTAAGGAAATAATTGTTTGCATGAGATTTTACTATATATGCCATCTATATATTATTTTTGTAGCGTTTTTTAACAAGGCTTCACCACGTTCGCCATATCTTCATGTTCTCTAACATGCTTCACCACATCTTCCAGCGCCTTGCAAGCTGTTCTCCTTACTGCATCTTTGGGCACCTTGAAGGTTGTTCTCCATCATTCTCCTTCAAAACATCTTCCGGCACCTTGAAGGTTGTTCTCCATTGTTCTCCTTCACCATAGGAACCTTGAAGGCTATTCACCACGTCGTCACCTTGAAGGATGTTCTCCATTTTTCTCCCTCTTCTCCCTGCTTCGGGCCCCTTGCAAGCTCTTCATTGTCCCTCATTGTCCCTTGAAAATTCGCGAAATATTCTTATGGAAAACTCAACGGCCTTCTACAATGTTCAGGCTACGTGTCCCACCAGGACTGCCAAAAGTGCTTCGCTTTAGCTGACATATGGCTTACCAAGTATGTGCTTCAGTGCTTTTGCAATAACTTATAGCTATAATATGTGTATAATCCAAACTTTTTCCACAAATAAGTGAGAATTTAAAATTCTATTTTAGCTTATTATTTTCTTGTTGAATAGGTAGGAAGCAGGATTTTCAAAACTATTAGCTCAGGTGGACTCAGAAGCTAAAGAAGCTTCACTCCCGCCTCAAAGAAGCCCTGCAATCTGATGACGTGATCCACCATGTGGAGGTTCAAGTCGAAGCTCTACCTCTCTATTTCGAATCCCACTACAATGCCCTTGATCACGCAACAAGTCTTGATGCCCTCTTGGAGAACACCTAGGGAGAAACCCTACATCTGGATTGGCGACCAGTGCCCTGCACTCTTCATAAAACTCTTTTATGTCCTTGTTGCACATTACCTGGACCCCGTCAGTCTCAAACCCGCGACGTCGGAGAAGAAATATTTCCGCAGGGGCGGGTTGGCTTATGCCTCGGAGGAATTTCTGAACAAGGTCGAGAATATCAGAATGCATCGCGTTTAGCTCGCCCTGGGAAGCCCCATTGCCAAACACTGGTTTTTGGCCCTCCTCCAACACCGCCAAGAAAGTTCCCCTAGATCGAGGTGTCAGGAGGATCAAGATGGCGTGGGGCCACAGGAGAGTGGATTTGAGTCTTAAACCTGGTAATTGGTAGAAATTTTTCTTGATGCCAATCAGCTGTGCAAGAAAATTTTCTGTTAGATTTTGAATGACATGGATGCCTACCAGGCCGCGCAGTATCTGCATGCCTTTGTTTAGTTCCAAATCTCGTTCAGGGATCCTGATTTGGAAAAATCCCTAAAATTCTCTAAATTATTAATCTCATGAAGCTTCAAAGGCCTACATGATTTAAGTCTTTTATACATTTATTTGGAAATTCCCATTTAATTGGGTAAATCTATTGAGATTTGAAGGGTTGATAATTCATTAGCATTGGTAAAGTATCTTCTAGAAATACAAGGTTGTGAGAAGCCAAACATGGAAATACTAAGAAGAAAACTGCAACTTCACCGACGTTTACTAAATCTGAAAATTTGTCACAAGAAAGATATAAAATTCAAACAAAGCCTCTAATTTCAAAGAAAGAGGCCGAATCTCACAGAATGCACAAAGAAATATTATTCGACGGGTTGCAACAACTGAACAAGATCCATTTTATTCTTCATTTAAACCCTCTCTTTGGAGCATTCAAAATTCGAAATCATCTGCGTAGTCTTTTGTAGTGAGTCCATGAAGTTTAGGAATCGCCATAATGAGCTGTGTGAGCACCTAAACTGGCATGTGTAGTGATGTTTGAAGGTCTAAGAGAGAGAATCAATGGAATCAGAGGATTTTCCTGCAATATTTTGTTCCTAACAAAGGTGCAACACAATGATCGAAGAAGACGAAGAACGATGAGGTTCACGTGGAAATCAATGTGCAAATCTTGTTGCAGGTGTTATTAATATAGATTTATTTTATATTTTATTTTGTTTTATAATTTTTTTCTCATTGTCATTAAAATTTATAGTATTTATTTTGATTAAATTTATTTTTAATTTTTAACTAAAAACAATTTTGATTAATCTTGTTGTATTATTCATAATATTGCACGAAGGGAGCTTGAGTCCATACCCTGTTCCTAGCAGAAAAACAAGATTCTGGTACTTCCAGAGACATGATATGTCTATCGTTGAGGGTTTCTTATGTGATTGAATTATTTTTGTTTGTAGATGTTTATAAAGGAAATTGAGATTCATAAACAATCCCTTAAATCGAACGCATGAAACCCTGCTTGTTCCTAAGCATCAATTGAGTAATATTTAACTTTATTACATGGTACTTTGAGGCTAAGCATGCCCATCCTTAGACTCAGAATCCCAACATAGATCTTGTTTACAATGGCCAAAGCAGAATCAAAACCCAAACATTCTCACTTTATAACTAGCCAACTATATGCCTGGGAATTTCTTTATTTCACTAAGGTCAGCAACTTCCTCTTTCTCCCAGCGACTCTGCTACTGTCACTAGGTCTGGTGCTTGCAATCTTGCCATTGGTGGTGCTCGCATTACTGCTGGGTCTACTTCTGGATCCAATACTAGTGCAATTACTACTACTTAAATTAGCTATTGAAATGGATGATCTCCATATGGATCTGCAATGATAGGATCTACGACTAGGAACTTCGCTATAGGGATACCCTGCTACTGGCATGGGATTTGGATATCAATCGAGTGATATGTTCCTAGTAGTGCTTCAATTGTATCTATTTATCAATTTGGGTCTGGAAATGGCTTTGCAACGATATCCGCTTTTTCAGGATATAAAATGTGAATAGAAGGAATAAGCTATGAATATTCATCTGCAACTACTGGCTTTTTAACGAGCTCAATTACTAAGAGCTCGTATTCTACCACTTAGTTAAACTTTCGATATCTTGAAATAATATGCACATGTTTGAGTATTACATGTTATGTGTATTAAACAGTCATTTTATCATCTCCATGTATTATCATTTTTGTTACATTTTTTTCATTCACTCTGGAGTTCCTTGGATTCATTCAATGACATGCCCACCAAAAGAAACTTACCAAAAAAATTTATGTGTAGTCACTCGCACCCATACTTGTTTTGTTTTTTTAATCAGTGGCAGTGAGGACTTGCTGCTTCGCATCCTCCCTTATTTAATATGGACTAAAAAAAAATAAAGCATGTTAGTATTGTCTATATTGGGCCCAAAATAAATGTGACCCATGATATCAAATAAATAATAATCGGTCCATAGAGGATCACGGAGAAAACTACAAAGTAAAAAGTTTTACAAAATATAACTATAACAGGAACATTGATAACAAAAATTATATTATCTAAACACAAAAATGATGGTATATGAATTCACTTGTGCATCTGATGTAAAACAAACATGTTACTATTGTCTATATTGGGCTCAAAAGACAGGAAACCCATGATATAAAATAAATAATAATCGGTCCAAAAAGGATCACCGAGAAAACCACAAAGTAAAAAAGTTTTACAAAATATAACTATAATAATAACATGTGTAAGAAAAATTTAATTATATAAAAAACCAAAAATAAACAAGCCACCAAGAAATAATTAGAAGAAAACTATGTATGGTGGAGGTTGTTAGTCAATCAGATGGCTCGACTACCTTGTCCCAAATAAAAAGAGAGTATTGCTGTGAAATTTTGTGATTCTCCATAATTCATTTTCGTAATGAAGAGAAACTTTTGAAATCCCACTGAAAACTTGGTTTAATTCCTTGTATATATGGTGACATGAAAAGAGGGAAAATATGTTCTTCAATTTAATAGCTTCATCTAAAATGGGATATAAAATGAAAATTCTCCAAGCTTGAGAACTATTTATCTAATTTAAGACTAGGTTTGTATCACCAAATAACTAAAGTTGCAAAGCCCCTTGTTTCATCGAAAATGTAAGAAGAAAACAAACGAATTGCAACTCAACCTAGTTGTTTCTGGAAGAACAAAACCAGATGGAAATCTCAAAAGGTATGTCTAGTGATAGATACAAAACAAAACCACTTCTACTAGAGGCACCTCGTCTGTTGAGGCCCCATAGAAATAAGCTCATGGGAAGGATTGATTAGGAAATCTTTTCCCAGGAAAACGTTCCCTACATGGATATTTCTCTTGAGGGAAGTGACTCAGAACAATCATAGATTGAGCAGAAATCAGCCTAAGAGATAAGGGAAGATATTGAAAAATTACTCTATTATGGGAAATCCATATACCCTAGTAGATGATCCATGGAAGAGCATTGCAAGTGAATTAGGATGGTAGAGATAACCATTGTTTCAAGGCATGTTAAATTGAAGCATCCGCCCAGTGACCAATATGTGCTTTTGGAGATCTACAATGGTCCCAAATGTTTTGGATAAAATCACAATGGAGAAATAGGCGGTCGATAGTTTTGTCCTCACTTTGGCATAATATGCACAATCTCAAGCCTATGGAAAATTTCCTTTTTAAAACCTCCCATGTAGGAACCTTCCCCTTCATGATGCGTCAATAAATAGGACCACCACCACTATGGAAATATTTGGGGGAAATTTGGCCTTCCATACATAGGACCAGCACCACTATGGAGTGGAAGGGAAATATTTTGTAGCTATATAATTTTAGCCATATTTTGGGGAATAGAGACAACTTTTAGCACCTGGGTAAATCAAATCATATTCAATATACATTAGTCGAACAAGACCTCTGCAAATATCAATATGTAAATATCCCATTGTTCATAGAAGATCCCTGTAATTCATAAAATCTCAGCCAATTTCAAACCTTAATTCCAGATAGCAGAGGATTTTCGATAAAAAATATGAGAAAGTTTAGAAATACCATGATCCCACAAAAAATCAAACACAAGTGTAGGGAGGATATGATCTAGGTTTTAACTCAGCCATGGGTCCTTGCCCAATCAAACACAAAAACCATAAAAAACTTCCAAACCATCCCTCTGCACATGGTTTCAAATGTATTTAAGACAACACGCCAAATGACTGAAATATTGCTCTGAGGCTTATCAACACATCACACCCAATATTCCATATATAAAGGATATATTTATTGGCTAAACACAATAATTTTCCTTAAAATTTGCGCAATGATAATATGCCATCAGTTTTTGGGTGCAAGAGAATGTCAGAATTAAAATATATTCTTTAGACCCCGACCTCTTAGGGCTTTGGGTAGTGCAATTTTATACCATTCCATCCACATAAGAGGAAAGTCTAAATTTAAACCTGACCATAGTAATTTATAGCACAATGGTGTTCCATAAAATTTGATTAGTGAGAATAAGCAATCCACTTTTGGCTGCAAGAGCATGTGAGAAATGAAATATATTCTTTAGACCTCAAACTCTTAGGGCTTTGGGTAATGCAATTTTGTCCCATCCCTTCCACATAAGAGGAAAGTCTGAATTTGAGCCTGACCATAGGAATTTATAGCGGGCCCTTCTCATATGTTCCAGAATACCCTTCGGGGTCTAGGAAAGAGAGGAAAAATAAAATGGAATAGCCTCAAGGAAAAATTTATTGAGAAAGAGGTTCCCTACATGATAGAGCCATATATTACACTAGATATTAATTCACTTTTAAATTTTGGAAATAATCTATCTTAAGTTAATAATTTTGAATGTGTTTGGATTTAATTGAAATCCAATTTATTTTATACCATCTTGAGTATGTGAATATGTCATTGGGAGAGGATCAATTATTTATTGAATATTGGCATCATCTAGGTTTGATACTAAAAGAAAATATTTTTTAAAGTTGATTATCATACCTGAGGCCTTTCCAAACATTCACACAATTATTCTAAGACATACCACCTGTGGAACACACCCATTACACAATATTAAGATATCACCAACAAAGAGAATGTGAGAAATAGTAAGGACATGACATGCATAACATCTGCGAAAGTCCCCATTGAATTCCACTTCCATTAGAATCATGTTGCAATCCTCCACAACCAAAATAAATAGGAGATGATACGGAGGTAAAATTTATCGGAGGCCCCTTTGGACATGAAATAAAGGGGATGCACCTCCATTAATAAGGACAACAAATGAGATTTTTTGAATACAACTCATTACCAATGTTATGAAATCAAGGTTAAACCTCAAAGGAGTGAGAAGAAGTCTCAATTTGATCCTAATTGTATCATTATATTGTGTTTCATCCATATTGATTCACTTAAAGTGGAAAAGGTGGAGTAATCAACTCATAGGACCATTTTTACTGGTGGGACCCAGTTTGGAAAAACGAGGTTTGAAACCTTCCAGGATGATTTTGTGACATAAAATTATTTTCTTGGGTGGTAAAATTTTACCATTTTATTTCAGCAGGATTTCATATTTTTCTACATTCAACTATATTTTCAACGACACAAGAAGTGCATCAATTGGGGTTTGCATGCAAAATTTATGCCACTCAGAAGTTGACCTTCCTTTCGTCACATCTATGATTTGGGAAGATGCTACGTGAACCCCAATTATTCATGGAAAATTGTCTAGCCACATGTTTGTGATGTAAAATACTCCAGAATATTCTATATTGTAACTCTATTTAAGAGTTAATGTAGTCAAAATTAGCCACCAGTAGGCTATCGAGTTGCGTTATAACCAGGCCACTAGGAGGAAGAGGCATTCCATTATTTTGAGGGAATTTTTTTCCATAGCTGAGAAAATATAGATAGGAGAGATAGGAGGTAGGGCACACATACTAGGTTTTCTCCCGAAAGGGTTTCTAAGAGAGAATATCTTGTGTCCTATGTGCTTATATGATATTAATTTTTCTTTATATATTTTTCTACATAATTTCCATTCGCATGCATGCACTAATTACCATTAAATATACAAATCTAGAATTATAAAAAAGCTATAATAGTCTAAAATTTGAATATTTGAATATATTATTATTAGATATGTTGTGAAACTTTTCGTAGTGGAATATCTCTGGAAGTTTGCAGATAATTTGGTATCATAGGAGGTTCTTTGGGTATTTTGTGGAGATGTGAAGGATCTAGATCAGAGGGGAAAAAAATCGTAAAACCTTAATCATTGCTGACGAAAATATAAATGAATTTCCTGATATTGTAGAGATGAGTTTTATGTGGTTGGGACAAAAAAAACAAAAATATCAAGCACAATGTAATTCTCTTCATGCCAACCTTGAATAGCAAGCATGGATACTTGGAGAATATGGGGATTCGAATGCAAAGGAAAAATCAGAATGGGGATCAAAAGATCGAGGAGAAACAAAGAAATAGTCTAAAAATGGACCCGAAAAAAAAGATAAAACCAGTTCGAGTGTCATGAACCAATCACAGTCCCCATTTAAAAATGTAAGACAAAGTCCATATCAAGTCATACCATGATGAGGTTAATGCTATGAATATGAACCAATAGTTGTATCAAGTGGAAGTTTATTTCAATGTCCATAATTTCGAGGAAGGGGGAAATATCTCATTCGCGTGGCTGAAATTAGAGGGCCATGCACTGACATGGTGGGAGAGCCACAGAGAAATATTGAGGTTGGAGGGAGAAACTCTAGTGATTAAGTGGGAGGATTTAAAATCCCTCATTAAATCACAATTTTATCCCATTGCGTATGTGGAGGATCAATGGATCTAGTGTCATGAATGTAGGAAAAATTCACGCAAAAGTGTCCAAGAGTACACCACAATATTCCGAAAGATGACTATAATGTTGGGTACCTCTCGAAAGAGCCAATATGTACTCCTTAAGTATTTCGGAGGACTGCACCACCATCTGCGCAAGAAAGTGATGTTGTTCAAGTCCAAATCTTTGGACAAGGCTTGTGTACAGGCACAATACCTAGGGAACGTAAGCCCAAAGAGAGCGAAATCAAGGGGATCAAAGCAGAAGGAGAAAAAATATGATTTTAAGGAGGGAAATATAAGAAAATATGATATACATAGTGAATTAGTGTAAATATCGTAACAATCACTAGGATCAATGCAACATTGATGGTCATAAAGAGGAGAAGTTTTAGAAATTGCATCCATAGCTAAGCATAATGAATGAGAATAAAGATAAGAAGAAGAAGAATCTAATGGCCATCGATTCGAGCAACCATGAAAATCATTTACACATTAGTGCAGAAGGAGGTCAATCTAAGTAGCCTTCAACAACAGGAAGATAAAGAAATGACCAAACACTTCCATATAAAGATACAAGTCAATAAGAGAAAGATTGATGCTCTTTTTGAGTCACAATCGGAGGAAAATATCATTTCAAAAGAGTTGGTCAAGAAGTCGGCGTTGGAATTTCATGATCATCCAAACCCATATCCATTGGGATGGGTAAATAAGGATGCAGAATTGAACGTAGAAAAATAGTGTAAAATTATATTTGTTATCAATGTTAATTTTATTGATGAATTAGATCTAGATGTGGTCCCCCTTGACGTATGTAGAGTCATGTTTTAGATTCAATACATATACATGCGTGATGCAATATTGATGAAGAGAGCTAGCCAATAGCATATCTTCAAGGGTGGAAAATAATTCATCATCAACGTGCACAAATTAAAGTCAAAACATTTGTTGGTAAGTGCCAACCAAGCCAAGAAATTGATCAATTCTATCTAAAAGTATGTTTTATTATTTTTATGCGAAAATTTTTCTGTAGAGGAGTCAATAAGAGGCAAGGAATCCTTAGAGGGGTTTACTATTAAATACAAACAACAATTGGAGGAGTTGTTACATGCATACATGGAGGTGTTTCGAGAGCTTAAAGGGTTGCCACCTAAGAGAGCAGTGGAACACGTGATCCATATATTACCATAATCCCCATTTCCATATATTGGGATGTACAAGAAGTCTGTTATAGAAGCAAGTGAGGTGAAGAAATAACTGTTGCAGCTTCTGGAACAAGGTGTAATTCGACTGAGTAAATCACAATGTGGATCACCCATAATCATTGTGGTGCAGTAGGATAGGACTTGGAAGATTTCTCAGATTACATGGAAATAAAAAAAATCATGCTCAAGAATATATATCCCCTGCCCAGGATATGTGATTTTTTGGATCAGTTGTAGCAAGAAAAATACTTCACCATGTTGTACGTGAAGTCTTTATGTCCACAGGTTTGAGTCAAAAAAGAAGATACCTAGAAAACCACATTCAAAGTAAGGATAGGTTGGTATGAGTAGTTAGTAATGCCATTTTTCCTATGTAATGCACCAACTACATTTATGATATTAATGAATGATGCAATGCACCCTTTTATAGATTCATTTATTTTTTCTAGTTCGATGCTATACTAGCATATAGTGCTACCTAGGAGGAGCATATCTCACATTTGATGCAGGTGTTGGAAACATTAAAGAAGCACCAACTACTATAATATATTAAGAAGTGTGAGTGTGCAAAATAGTATTTGGTGTAACTAGGGTATGTGGTCCATGGCAGAGAGCTAAAGATAGATCCTTTCAAGATGGAGGCCATCATGAAATGGTCGGTGCCTAATAAATTTTCTGAGGTCAAGAGTTTCATTAGGGAAACATAGTGCCTGAGGAAATTCATAAATTTCTTTGAAAGGTAGTAACACCACTCCATTCCATAACAGAAAGTGGAAATAATTTCCAGTGGGGAGAAGGTCAAAAAAGTTCTTTTGAATAGATAAAGAAGAGATCATACAAGCAACAATTCTAGAATTTCCAAACTTGGAATGACACTTTGAAGTGGAGACATATTCGAGTGGGTATGCTATGGGAGCTATCTTAATGCAGGGAGGAAGGCATGTTTGATTCCATTTTAAAGTGTTTCATGGGGTAGTTCTTAACTACCCTACATAATAAAAGGAGCTCTATACCATGGAGCAAACTATGAAGAAGTGGAAGAATTATCTGATGGGAAAGGAGATAGAAATTCTCATATATCACTAGCCGTTACAGTACTTGCATTCCCAGAGTAAGCTAAAACAGGCCAAGAAATAGAAGTGGATGGGGTTTTTACAACAGTTTCATTTGGTGATGAAATATAACAACGAAAGCATAAACAAGTTTTCTGACATGCTTTCAAGGACATCCACATCAAATATTACAACATTAGGGACTCCTATGCACATGGAGCCATTCACCCATGATGCGTATAAAAAGGAATATTCATAGGATGAGGACTTAAATTAGGTGTATCAACAATTCCGAAGTCAGAATGATGTGCGTGATGACGACAAAAACGTTGACTAAAATATCTATGATAGTTACTCTACAAGATGATTAAGTTGTGTGTTCCTGAAGGTGAGCGATTGCAGCTAATTAGAGAGGCTCACACCTCCAAGGTTGCAAGACAAATTTTTGTAGGGAGGACCATAGATAACTTGTATAGGTATGTGCATTGGTCCAAGATGAAAGAGAAGATAGTTAGGTTCATAAGAGGATTCATGCTTTGTGTTACCAACAAGCCTAGTAAGACAAAACACGGTCTATATCATCCTTTACCTGTACCTAATCGTCCTTGGGAAATCATTTCCATGGAATCTATGGGAGCTTTAATGACGACTAGGAGGGACATGAGTACCTCTTCATGGAAGTTGATAGGTTTATTTAGATGTGTGTCCTGATGTCATAAAAAAATGCCATCACTAGGAAAGAAGCAAAAAACTTGTTCTTTGGACAGGCCTGGGTGCACTTTGGGATACCAAGGATCATAATTTCAGATAGGGATTCAATATTTCTTAATTCATTCTAGAGTACATTGTGGGAGAATATGGACAAAAATTTGAATACATCTACAAAATTCCATCCACAGAAATATGGAAAAACAGAATTAGTCAACTAAAATTTGGTACAGCTTCTTAAGGGATACAACCAGAAGCATCTGAGGACCTGGAATGAAAATATGGTACATATACGATATTCATACAACATAGAAGTCCACAGTTCTATTCAAAAGTCCCCATTTGAGATGTGTTTTGGATATTTTCCACCTTCACCTTTTGATATTTCATATGGGAAACAAGGAGGAGTGAGGGAAGATATTATACGAGATTATCCGAGGGTTGAAAAATTTAGACAAGACCAAGAAGATACATTTACAGGTACAAGAAACACTTTAGAATTCACAAGATAACTACAAGGACATCCATGATCAACACAAAACAGAGAAGTCATTCAAGGTGGGAGACAAAGTATGGTTATAGTTGAACAAGGAGAGGTTACAGGGGTGTGTATGAAAATCAAGGATCTGAGGTACTGTGCCTTTGAGATACTGGAAAAGGTGGGTGATGACTCCTATTGAATCAATTTACCACCATATATGATAATTTACTCAGTTGTGAATGTACATAATTTGAAACTCTATCAACCTTCCATTCTAGATCGAGAAGAGGAACATGTCCTACCTATTGTGGAGGATTTGGAATCGGATGCTCAAGTAGAGTTGGAAGAAGATATAATTTTGCAGAAGAGTTCTAGAACTACAAGATAGGGTAAATATGACCTTTTTGTAGACTATATAGGAGGGACAACTTATAGAAAAATCTAAATGGTACACCAGAGAGAAGGTGGAGGAAATATTTCCTCACCTCATTGAATAAATGATTTTGGGGAACTCCAAAAATGGGGATGCCTGATCCATATTGGATCATTATATATTTTTTGAGCCATATTATTTCAATCAGAGAGAAAAAAGTGGAGGAATGAACTCACGAGACCATTTTTACCGGTGGGACCTAGTTTGGAAAAACGAGATTCAAAACCTTCCTCGATAATTTTAAGGTAATAAATGAAGTTTTTTTTGGGGAGGGGGAATTTTCTTCCTTATTTCTGAACCATTTTATGTTGTTATACACACAAAGATATTTCCAGTGGTGCAAGAAGCGTGTAAATCAGTGTTTGTATGCAACATTTATCCCACTCAGAAGTTGACCTTCCTATTTTCAGACCTATAATTCGGGAGGATGTTGCGTCAGCCTCCATTCTTCATGGAAAATGGTATATCCATGTGTTTTTGATGTAAAAAACCTTAGAAAATTCTATATTTTAACTCTAGTTAAGAGTTGACATAGTCAAAATTAACCACTAGTAGGCTATCAGGCTATGTTATAACCAGGCCACTAGGAGGAAGAGACATTCCATTCTTTTGAGAGAACTTATCTGATAAAAGATATCCATGAGAGATAGGGGGTGGAGCACATAGAGAGGATCTATGCATTGTAGCAGCCCACAGGCCAGATAACAAAAGAGAGGAAAGAAACCTCACATTTCATCTTGGGTTTCTCCCAAAAGGGTTTATCAGCGAGCATACCTTGTGTCTTATGTGCGTGTGTGAGCTTATTTTTTTGTTCTCTACTTTTATTCATAATTTCCATTCACATGCATGCTCTAATTACAGTTAGATCTACAAATCTAGGATTTTAATAAAGCTCTAATAGTTTAAAATTTTAGTATTTTAATACATTATTATCATATTTGTTGTGATGAAATGTCCAATTGAATATCCACGACAATTTATGGATCACAGGTAGATATGACTTACCATATTGTATGACTTTTATAGGTCGATTTTGAAAAAAACCCCTTTTAAATTCATAGTTTTGAGGTTGTGAAGGACTTCGTGCGACATTCCTATAGATTCATTTATTTTCCTTCCCTTTAGAAAAAAAAATTATTCCATTAAGGTAGATATTTAGAGAATAGGCTTGAGACAAAGGGAAATAATTTTAGTTATGACTTTGTGCACAAAATTTCATAATTAGATGGGTTAGAAGTCATCAAAATAGAAGGGAGAATCAAATTTTGGGATAAGAGAAATAACTTTGAGCTAGAGAGCATATAAATATTCCTTTAGGATTCTTCAATAATACATATTAGATCATATCCCAAGGTATCATATAGGCGCAATTTAGGATTCTTCAATAATACATATTAGATCATATCCCAAGGTATCATATAGGCGCAAAAATAACTCAACACCCCACCTATCCTAATCGAAACTTTTTTCTTTCTAAAAGCTCTATAAAGTAGCCTTGAGCTCATTTTCTGTGATTTTAGCTATGAGGTCTCTGTTCTCTTCCTGATTTAAAAAAAGAGGGATGGAAAGAGTATTCTGAGTAATCTCTTCAATGGTGGCCTCCTCTTGGGAATCGAATAAATATTTGGAACAATGGACACCTAGGGATTCTAAATGAGGTAAGTAGGATACCTGCCTACCTAAATGATCTTTTAAAGGCCATATAGTGTTCGACATATTGTGAACCTTTTCAAATTAATGAAATAATTTGGTTTTATTATCCCCATTCCCAGGCAAAACATTCCTACTCCATAGTCTCCATTCCTCTTCCATTCGGTGGAGAAGATAATTCCTTTTTTCTCCCACTGAATGAGGGATGATTTAATTTCCTCCGAAACATAGCCCTCATGATCAATTGAAGCCATTGTGTTTAAATTATCCTACAAATATTTGAGTTCTTCATTATCTGCTTCCTTCTTCGCTACAACTCGTTATATTTTCATTTGATTTTCTAGAGTTTCCAAAAATAATCTATGCTAATAGAGGCACCAGATAAAGGTTTAAAATTCTCTGAGTGCTCTTTTAGCACTTCAATAAATGACTAATCTCTTAGCCAAGAGGACTACATCTTATAGGGGCTTGTAGGTTTTTGAAAGTGTCGTCTGAACTCCAAGAATATTAGAGAATGGTGTAATATACCACATGACCCAATCCATTGTTTGATGCAGGGAAATTGGTTGACTATGACTTCAATCACAAGAAAATGATATAGTCATTTGGAAATATGATATGGGCTGACATAGTTATGTCCCTAAGTAGAGAATATGAGGGATTTTTCCAATGGACAGTCATGGGAGAATTTTTAAATAAAATTCACATTTTCTAGCTCCCCCAATATTCCGCAACACCCAAGGAAACATTAAATTTTCCTCGAATTAATATAATATGTCTTTTTATGAGGGAATTAGTAAAGAATGAATCTCAAGAAACCGTTTTGTTTTGAACTAAACCATAGACATTTAGGCAATTAAAGGAGAATTCCAGTTCTTTAGATTGAAGTTGCACACCAATGCATGAAAAAATACTCCAAGCATTAATAATTTAAACTATTGGCCCAAACAAATAATAACCACACCACCAGAGTGACCCTCTTCATCAATACTTTGAAAATTTCAACCACAAAGCAATTTCTTGAAGCTATGTACAATAGATTGTCCACACTATATTGTTTCTTGAACGAATATGATGCGTGGAGATTAATTAACAATGATATATTTTAGAGCAAGTATTTTGGGAAGGATTTCCAAGCCCCTACAATTGAAACAAAAAAGTTTCATGGGCACACAACAGGTTATGGGGCATTCGCTCTAAGGATTCGAGTTATATAATCTTGAAGACTAACTAGAATATAAGCTATCACTCCCTCTATTTCTTTGTTAATATATGATTTATGGCCCCTTCCTTGGGAATCCATGCATGGAATATGGAAACCGCCAATGCCAATTTTGACTAATTCCTGAAAAAAACTCATTTGATCATGGATGCAGGTTATAAGTTGTAGATGCCCCATCCAATGACCAAGAGTGGGGGTATGAAGGGGATGTGTTAGGAGTGATAGGTTTCATGATTGATCAGTAATGGAGACAAATTATTTGGAAAGAGAAATGGTAGTAGATTGTTAAGAGTGAGACCACAAATAGTTAAATAATGTTGACGAGGGACATACAAGATGCAAAAATCACCAAAGGTAGAACTGATACATGAAAAATAAAAATAGGCAGGTAAATAAATACGCGGACCAAGAAGCTCCAAGGGATCCAGAGAGATGTCATAGACAATTGAAGGATCCACTCGAGGAGATACAACTATAGACACCATTTCCTCCAAAGATTTAGTGGGATTTCTCAAATCCCCATTAAAAGATGGGGGGGCCATTAGGAATACCGAAATCCATCTAGAAAATAGGGCCTTCTTCCCTCGAAGCTCCATGAGCCATCGTGGAATTTTGAGCAAGGTGACCATAATTGTGGCATCTGTGACATTTTCAGGGGATGCCTTCATAATCAAGCTGTTGAATATTTTCTTCTCCATACCAAAGCTCCATATCATTTGGAATCCTCCCTCGAAGGTCCATTAGAACTATAATTTAGTCTATAGAAAATATTCTATATGGTAAATATCGAGACCACACTCGAAATACATTTCTTTACATTAAAATATGGAGACCAAAATTTGAACATTACAGGTGATGAATCAATATTCAAAACCCTAGCTTTGATCGCCTATGCTTGAGCTATAGATGAGAAGTGTACATGAATCCAGCCATTTTCTAACAATTCTACCCTGGAGGGAACTTAACAACCACAACAATATATTGACGAACCCGTGCCTTGAGAGTTTGAATTCAATATTAGTGACCATGCACCCTTCCTACCAGATAGTTATCAGCAAGTAGCATGACCCTGAAAATCCCTACATTTCCTCTATAAGGTCCCACCATGCCAACCATAAAAATATAGAGAAGTAAAGGTCTCATTGAATACTAATACTCAATTATTATTTTTTTCATAATATGACTAACTTAGTTATCATATTTAATTATATTCCTTCTTACATGTCAATCTAATAATATAACATTAATATTATTAGACGCCTGGGATAAATTTCTCATAAAACCAATTCCAAAACACATTTCTCGTCAAGTTTAAAAGAAGCACATGCTCTTTCCATTCTTATACGTGAGCTGTAATTAATATTGGAAATAAAATCCCCCATAATTCCATTGTCGAGGATTATGATCTTCTATATTATGCTAAATAAGTTCCTCTTATTTACCCTTGACATCATAACCACAAAATTATGCCACAAGAACCTAAAATTTTATTCCCTTATCAAAAAAATATAATATATTGTATGACTATTAACCTACAAGTAATAAGGTAAATGAAGGAGGAATATGCCTCTCTTCATAAACAAATATATAATAAGTATGATATGTTTATGAAATGGAAAATGGAAACAAAAAATATATTGACCCAACAACATTTCCAAATTCATCAACAAAATATTTCCAATCCTCATTATTAAGGAAAAAAAATTATTTTCAAAATGACATTGCTTAAATCATAAGACTCGTATGTTGTAGAAAGAGAAAACATTGTTAAAAATTCAAAAGCATATTATTCTTCAAAAAAATCTGAATAGAATAATGGTCCCACCAAAATTGGGCACATATAGCTGTTTCCTACAATCACTAAAGCATAAGATTGCACCCATGAATACATGAAACTTAGATGAAACTTTTTATGCCCACTTGCGCAAGTAATTAAACCCTAAAAAACTGGTCATTGTAAAATTATTTACAACAAAAACCCCTTTTTTTCATGATATATTTAGATGATAAAAGTAACAATTGTACTACCGAAATATTTTCTATTCACAATTCAACAACTTTATTAAATTCATTTTCACATTCAAATAAAAACTTGCAGATATAGTTAGCTACATGCATTGAATAATCTATTCCTAATTTTTTAGTAAATAAAAGATATAATTATTAACACATTTTCTCTAAGACTATATGTGGATAATATTACAACCATTGATGATTTTTGACAAATAGTTTTCAAGCATGCAATCTACAATCGTTGAGGCATTTTTCAAACACCTGAAATCCATAATCCGTTAAGGAAATTTTGACAAAAATTAGCTAACCTGAATCTCGATTGTTCCTTAACCTATTTATCTCATAAAATTCATAAATTGAAACTTCAAATGTCAGCATATTAAGATAGGGACTAAATCATATTAATATTTCACCAAAAAATTGATAAAAACCAAACATAGTCGACATCAACAATCTGCTAAATTGCCCAAATTGATGATTTAGTTTCTTAAAAATTATTTTTGGAGTCAAATTGGTGGTTACAAGTCCATTTGGTATAGATGCCCCTTGATGTGGACTTCAGTAATTACGAAACCACCCAAGGATGCAATTTTTTAAACTAGAAAATATTCTAACTCCTCGAATCCGATTTACATATTTTATCAAACATATGGCATGCAAAATTTGATATGCAACCATGCATAAATAATAACAACACATAATTAAGTTATAATTACTTATGTATTGTCTAAATGATTTTTTAAACAATTTAATCTACTGTAAATGAATTGAAGGGGTTTGAGATTCATGAAGCATTATTTTCACTTAATCATTCCTATAAACACATGGAAAGCATCTTGAGATATTGTAATCCTTAGATAGAAAAAATCCAAAATAAGAGTTAACTAGTGTTGATTATTTTAATGCATTATGTGTCCTTACTTTTATCTACATTTTCAAGGACTACAAGCACATAGTAACTGAAAAGTACCTCAGTTATTTTATTTGAAACTATTTGCTACCTTTATTTTTTCATTTTATTTTAAGGGTTGATCTAGTGATTTGTAACACACACCTCCCTTCACATCTACCCAATTTCATTGTCTTAACCGAGGTAAAAATGAGATCAGGGGAATTTAGGACCAGACTCAACCTCCTAGGTGACCTTAAGGAAATGGAGTCGACAAATAACCTTATGGAATTCCCTCAAGGGTCGCAGGACCCTCCAGGAGTAACCCAACCTCTCCAGTTATCCATCCCCTAAGCCAACTAGAATTTTTGATGATTGTTAGCCCTAGTTGCTCCCTTGACAAGGCATAAGTGTGAATTTCACCTCTTAGTTGCATGCATAATCCTACATTAATGCAATTGTGGAATTTTTCACTTAGTTTTGCGCCAACTAATGTGGATTTTAAGGCTATATTATAGGGCTGGGCCTAGACCTCTACCCTAAAATCCCTGTACCTTTCACATTTATAAATTAGACAAATAAAATGCTCATAAACTAAAAAATAATACCAGGACTAGGCCTCACAATGCCCAACTGGGACTGAAATTATGTTAAACACTTGGAAACAATGAAATATTTAGGTCATGAATACAATATTGAGCATAAGGGACTGGAAACTCATTTTAAAATTATAAATAAGGACCACTTCCCTCTCCCATTATCTAGCTTATCATTAATTAGGTCTTTCCTCCATTATTTTTTCAGTTACAAGTAAAAACATGAAATAAACCATGACTAAAACTAGTGACATAACCATGCTTATAACCAACATATAACTACATAAATAACCATAATATAAGAACCATTAGAGCCACATAAATACAATAAAAAAAGTAAGAGAAATTAACTTTCATTAACCATAGGCAAGAGCCAACTAGGTTCAGGACTTCCATGTACCACCCGACCATATACATGGCTGAACAAAATATTTCATTCATCCAGTCACTCTCTTGCAATATTACAAGCATGAATGTGGGATCTCATGGATAAACCAATCCAAAAAAAAAAAATGGAATCTAGAGGTTAAACAACCTCCACCCTCACCATACCATGATCTCACCTACATCCCTCTAGAACGCAATTTAAGAATAAAAAACTAAACGTTTGGAAATAAAATTCAATGGTTACCTGCCATGCTAAAGTAGATAGCCAGTCCTTGAAGATATTTTTTTGGAAGGATCACAAAGGAAGTTATTAAGTTAAATTAAAAGGAAGAATCTAAATTACCCCTAAAAAAATCAAATTGGAACAATTAAGTGAATCCATGAGAATTAGGATGTGTTTCCGAGAGGAATTTCCATGCATGTAGGAAAATAGAATGAAAAAAAAATTCCACCAAGAGTATGGTGCAGAATTCAGGCTAGAGGAAGATTAAAATGACAACAGAATGCCAGAAAAAAGTGGTTTTTTTCCAAAACCAAACAACAAAGACACATAGTCATGCAATTAAAAACTAGAAATGTCAAGGGATGATGATTTTCCATATGTCACACTGACGACATTATCTAGAATATTCGAAAAAATAATCCAAAGATGTGAGTTGTAAAACTTACCAAGGCCACCAGAAAATCATCCAATGGAGATCAGATGAATACATATGGGTATTGTGACTGATGCATATATTTCACAAACTATGAAATCTATAAATTTTATCCAGGCATTTAGAGCATTAAAAGGAATCTTTTAATGTGTTCTACAACCATACAAACCATAAAAAAATATGGTTTATACGTGTACCCAATGTGTATCATAATTTTTAAATTCAAACAAACATAAAAAATTATCATAATTACCCTTGTACCTAAAGGAATGGTTGTATTATTGTTGGTGTTAATAGAGCTTAATTTTGTTTATTTTTTGCATATGGTGATATTTGTTACAAGTGATATCATAACGAGGTTTCAACAATACGGCCTGATTAGGATCACCATGAATTAAAAAATGTGTAATGTTGCACAGAGGAAGCAAGGGTGATCAACTGAGAAGATGAGTAGGGTTTAAACCACCAATGGTTGGAGGCGAATGAAGGGCCATGACTGAAGGGAACCAGAGATGTGGATGTTGTTGGGGGAGGAATCCCGTAATATGAATGCAATGTTGTTGGAAAGGGTTCAACATTTGTGACTGAAATGGCCACCTTAATAGTTGAAAATGAAAGAATGAGGGTGGAATTGGAAATAATTTTAAAAACCCTTTCTGACACGAAAAATCGAAGGAATTTTGACTGTGCCCCTGATAAAGAAAACATAGTAGAAGCCAATCGACAAAGAAAGGATAGTCTGGAATTCTAGGGAGATCATAATAATAATAATGATGAAGAAGGATCTAATAATTTTTTTTTTTGGTAAGGGAATAAAGAGATAGAAGACCAAGTTCTATGGGGGATTTAAAAAAATAAAACCCGCAACTTTTGATGGACAGGTTGAAGAAAATGTTGAAGCCTCATTGATTATTATGAACAAATACTTCCGTATTTATGAATACAGTGATAACTTGAAAGCTAGGTTAGCCATCTATTAATTTCAAGGTAAGTCCACTCTATAGTGGGAAGAAGTTAAAATAGTTAAGGGAATAGATGAAGAGGAAGTAACTTAGGAAATTTTTCAAATTTTTTTTAAGGATAAATACCTGATAGAACGATTCTATGATGAGAAAACTAAGGAATTCCATGATATCATGTCAGGGAAACTAACCATGAATGAATTTGTAACTAAGTTCACTTCCTTGTTGCACTATGTTCCATAGATTTGGGAGGAAAAATATAAGCTTCAATGTTTTGTTAGTAATATGATGACCTTTATGAAGGAAAGATTGGAATTTGATAATTCTAGGACTATGGATGAAGCAACTTGTAAATATCTATCATGTTAACAACAAATGAAGCACAACAAATAAGGTGGAAGAAGTTTTTTAAATAAAAAAGGACAATTTTTTTTTAAATTCTAGAAATCTGAAAACTGTTGCAACTAAAAACATGTGCAAATTGAAGCAAAATATGACATTTGGAAAATAAACACCAAAAATTCAAATTAAAAGGTGAATCTCAACAAGATGAAGCTGCCAGAAAACTTGAGTCAATTTAATATATCAAACCTCCCTTGCAATGTTTGCAATGTGGATATCCTCATTACTATAAGAACTTTCCTCACCGCACCAAAACCGAGCCAATTTCTAAAATTCATGAGGCCTCCATGGTTGGAGAGATAGTAAGAAGTATGCCAAGAATCAACGCTTATTTAGATGACCACCAACTGGAATATCAACCTTCAATGATTGAGTTAGAAGGTATGATATCTAACCTTACTATTTCTATTTTGGTAGATCCAGTAGAAATCTTAAGCTATGTTAGCCCCAAGTTAGTTGAGTCATGTCAATTGAAAATTACTAAAATTAAAATCCCCTGGATATTATAGCTAGCCACAAGAGCTAAGAGAAGGGTGATTGCCAACGTAGACAATTTTTCCTATTGAGATAGCGGGACATGAGATCAATGTGAATTTAAATACATTACCTTTACGATCTTATGACATATTAATTGGAATGGACTAACTAGAAAATAATTGTTCTTTAGTGAATTGTAAAGAGAATACTATAGGATTTCTCTCTAAAGATGGTTGTAGTCTAGAAGTTTCGGGAATAAAGAGAGTCGTTGAGTTATGACCAATTATAGCAACTCGTCTAGGTAAATGTCTTAGAAAAAGTTGTTTAATTTATGCTATACAAGTCGAATATTCAAATACTAAGAAAAAAACAACTACCCTCAAAAATTTACCTATTGTTCAAAAAATTTCCAACATATTTCTAGAAGAAATTACACGATTGCGGCTAAAAAGAGAATTTATTTTACTATAGAATTCATTCTAGGAGAATCCCCAATGTCGATATCCCCCTATCGGATGAGCGTTCCAGAGTTATCCAAATTAAAAATACAACTGCAAGAATTTCAAACCAAAGGATATATTCATTCGATTGTGTCACCTTGAGGAGCTCCCATAATGTTTGTAAGAAAGAAAGATGGCACCTTGATATTATGTATTGATTATAGGAAATTGAACAAGTTGAAAGTAAAAAATAAATATCCTTTACACAAAATTGATGAAATGTTTGATCAGCTGAAGTGTACCACCATATTCTCAAAAATTGATTTATGATCTAGTTATCATCAGTTTTGAATCAAAGATGAGGATGTTTATAAACACACATTCCTAAGTCGATATGATCGCTATGAATTTGTGGTATTTCCATTTGGACATACCAATGCCGAAAAAACTTTCATGAGTTTAATGAATGGAATATTTCGCCCATATCTAGATAATTTTTTTTTTAATTTTTATTGATGATATTCTAATATATTCGTAAACTTGGAAGTACGTAAAGAACGTTTGCAGACAGTGTTACAAATATTGGGAGATCACCATCTACACACAAAATATAGATATAGTATTTAAGGAAATATAATTTCAATTGAGGGAATAATCATAGAACCATAGAAGGTTAAGACTATCATGGATTTGGTTGTTCCCAGAATGTGTCAGATATTGGGTCTTTCATGGGCTTCGCAGGATTTTATGATCTCTTTATCAATTTTTTTTCTAAAATTGCATATCCTATAGCCTCATTGCAGAATAAAGGATAGAAATTTTGGTGGATAGTAGAATGTAATAAGATCTTTGATCTACTAAAGATCCTACTAACTACAACTATTGTATAAAAAAAAAATTGATACTTCAAGGCAGTTTATAGTATACATAGATGCTTGCAAGGAAGGTCTTGGTGGGGTTATGATGCAGGAGGGTAAAGATATAGCGTATGATTCTTTAAATTTAAAGGAACATGAGAAAATATACTCTGCTTATGAAATAGAACTTACTGTTGTTATTCTCACTTTGAAACATTACCTACTAGGGAAAAAAAATATTTTGATGACCGACCATAACAGTCTGACAATTGTTTTTAAGAAACCTAACCTTAACGCTCGTCGGGTTAGATCAACCTCTTTTTTGAGTGAGTTTGAATTTGATATAAAATATCTCTGGGGGGAGGAAATAGACTGGATGATGCCTGAAGCAGTAAGTTGCACTGCGTATATGAAATTTTGTACAGGGAGGTGGACATTAATTTTTTAGATCAGATTAAAGAGGCTGCATCAAGGGACCTTGAATATGAATTTTTATGGCAGAAAACCCAAATAAAACTTAAATCTATAAAAAAAACACAATACAATATGAATAAGGAAGGTTTGTTAACTTATAAAAGTAGATTTTATGTTCCTATTCAAAAAGCTATCAAGCAACTAATTTTGGTTGAATTCCATAAAATTTCATATGATACCAATCTCGTATATCAGAAAATATTTACATAAATAAGGAAAATTTATTTTTGGCTTGAAACGAGAAGGGATATAGCAAGATTACTTAGAAAAATGATTATATTTATAGCATGTTAAGGATGAGCATCAACACCGAGTATGACTATTGCATCCTTTACCCTTTTCTGAATGGAAATGGGATGTTATTCGTCTAGATTTTATAACATGATTACATAAATAAACAAGACACAACGAATTTTTTATGGTAGTTGTGGACAAGTGATATAGGTGTATATTGGTGGCAACTCATATACTACGCTTGGAACCCCACCATTTTTTCTTTCTGTTTTCCAGTTTCCTTAATTGTAGTACAATTTACTATTTTTGGCAGTTTTTCGAGTCGTGAACTTCCAGAGCCATTTTGAGGCCCTAAATGACATTTTTTTTAGAAAATCACTAGTGGAAAATGTGAGTTTTTATTTCAATATTTAATATTACTAGTTGTATTCCTCGAATAGATCTTTCTAATGAGGTATATTGTGAGTCAAACGAAGATTGCATGCCAAATTTACGACCTCGAGAAATTGATGTACCAACTTACCCCAACGGGGCCCATAGTTTGGCGTTTCATCTCCTAGTGTTAGATTTTTGGATGTTTAGGAATTTTCAGTTTTTTTCAATAATAAATAGGCCATCGAGCCTCATTGTAACACAATTTAGAGACATGTACCTCCCACACCGCCTCGCAAAGATCACCCTAGCTAGTTTATGTCCATTCTATATGTAAGCATATTTCAGTTACTTGATATTAGTGAAATGAAGTTTTATTTCCACTGCATCTCTGAGTTTATGTTTATCTATGTCTTTTATTGTGTTCTTGCATAAATATGGATCAATAAAATTAGTAAAACAACATATTTCATTCTTGTGCAATCTACATACAAAATTGTTCAAATTGCTGACATTTTTATGAAAGACATATTTCGCATGCATGGCATACCTAGAGTGGTTATTTCAGATAGATATGTGAGGTTTACCTATGTGTTATGGAAGATACTCTTTGAAGGAATGGGTACCAAAATCCAACTGCCTATGACCCTCAAGCCGATGAACAAACTGAATGAGTGAACAAAGTAGTCAAGGATGTGTTAAGAATGTATGTGATGCAACAACAAGAAAAATGGGAGGATTGCCTTCATATGGTTGAATTTGTGTATAACAATAGTTATCATGAGTGAGTGAAAATTAGTCCTTTTGAAATACTATATGGTAGGAGGTATAAACCACCACCCAATTGGAGTAACCCCAAAGATAAGTTTCTTCTAGGGCTGGATATGTTAGCAGAATTGGAACACACTGTCAGGAGAGTTTGACAAAACTTGAAGGCCTCTCAAGATAAACAGAAATCATATGCTAATAGAAAAAGGAATTACAAGTAATTCTAGAGTAGATACCATGTTTATGTAAGGATTAAACCAAGGAAAAGTAATTTAAGATGGGTTAGTTTCACAAAACTAGCTTCGTGGTACATCGACCCTTTCTGTGTTTTAGAAATAATTGGGCCTGTAGCGTATTGACTTGCTCTACCTAGCCACAAATGAGTTCATAATGTATTTCATATTTCTTTCTTGAAGAAATATGTGTATTATCCTTAACACATTATTAACTATTAGGAAGTATACGTAAGTGTAGGACAATTTTTTCACAGACACATCTAGACCATTTAAATGTTAAAAGTTTATTTTTCTATAATTTCCAAAAAAAATAGGGATAATACTTGCATAATTATTGAGAGGTTGATATGGATGGAGAATTTATGGCAAAACCTCTACACATTATAGAGCAGAGAGACACAACATTACATAAGCGATTTATAACGCAAGTTAAAGTGCAATGTAAGCACTTTAGCCCAGAGGAGGCCACTTGGAAAGATGTTGAACTTATGCATATAGAATATATTGGTTTGTTTTTTGACATAGGATTGACCACCAAGGTTGGTGTTTTGTCTTTGGTGGGGAAGATGTAACACCCCTAGTATTGTGAACAATTCCTCATTTACAATGTTATTCATACTTGGTAAATTTTAGAAAGCAAGTTTTGAAAATGCGGAAGATCAATTGAATCATTTTATTTTCTTAGTATTTAATTATTTTAAAAGAAAAAAATAGAAATGTGTCAATAGAAATACTTGGTATTGATGGGAGAGGCACAAAAAACAAAAGAAAAACCATCAGGCAGTTAGAAAAAGGTTTCATCCTCTCAATTGCATTTTCTGTGACAGAGAAGTAATTCCTGGCAGCAGACTGTCAATTTTGTGAACTGTAGAGATGATTTTTATAACGATGGAGACCTTGTTGAATCTCATAATATGTATGGACATGTGGTTGTAAGGCTAGATTAGACTTGAGTGGTTTTCGTTTTCTTACTATTTTGTGGGTTGTAATCTCGCGGGGAGGTGAGACGTAATTCCCGAACTCATGGCTGGGACAAAAAAGGTCAAAATTCCCAGTAAATAGTAGGACTATTGAATTTTCAGATAAGTAGTACCTAATATTTTTTATAAAATATTGATTGATAAGTAGTACTTGATATTTTGTATAAATTGTGACAGATAAGTAGTACCTGATATTGTAAAAAAAATTGCAAAGAGTTCTTTAGCTATTTTACATTTGGATGAATGTTGTAGATTGTTGTAAACATGCCGAGTTTTTTATTCTTTTGTAGAAAACCTACATGGAAAAACCAGAAAAGAAACTTATATCATCTCTAAGGAGGAAGTTGAAGGGTCAAAGGAATGTAATCCTTAATACATAGGCACTCGGAAAATTACTGTAAGGAAACAATATTTTTAAGTGCATAGCAACTAAGGGAAAACACGAAGTTTATAAACTAGGTGAAGAAAGAACCCAGAATGTCGAAGTAACAGTTAAAAAAACCTAACTAGAAAGGGTCGTGTTAAGAAAATGGCATGAAACTTCTATATAAAAGTATATTTACTTTACTAAATTTCAATGGGTCGAGGTATTCATTGTTAATTAATTCCTTCTTTGTAACTGAAAGAGTAATAGGAAGTGGTAAAACGATATTTTGGGGTTGACTGGATTTTTTTAGCCAGAAAGGAGGGAGTGGAATCATTGGGAGTCCTAGGTCAAGCCGATGTAACTCAACCACCCAAGACTCTAGTCGAAAGACTCTCTCATTGAATTTAGGATCTAACAATATGTATTTTTCCCAAATAAAACCATAGGAGGAATAGAAAAAAATCTTTGAAGGTTGAATATTAATTAAAAATCTTTCATAAGAACTCTTAAATGAAGAAAATGTTCAGATCCTACAACAAAGAAAGAAACTATTTACTAAATATGTTATAGTCGCAATTTTAGCACTCACAACAATAACATATACAAAGAAACATCATTACAAACTAATCATGTTTGGCCGAAACCCTTCACAATTAACTCACAACAATGATAAAAATTAACTTACAACATTTCTAATAGTCAACTTAGTCATAATTTAAAAAAAAACTAGCACTATGGAGAGGGGAAATTCATGAAATTAAGGGCAAGATGAACTTGAGCCCAATAATTTATCTATTCATGAGTGCGAGGGAATTAAATAAAAAATAATGTTGGAATTTAATTCCAACTGCACCTAGAGCAAAGATGGCAAAATTAAATTCTGATGGGAAATCTAAAGGACTACGGGAGCGGCAAATCCCTAGTTCTAATATTCACGCAACCAATGTCACCTCCCGCCTTAACCCTTCACCAACTAGCAATAAATTTGGCACCAACTTTTTTTTTTTTTTACTTGGATTGAGTTTGCAGCCAGCAACACATTTCGAGGGGCAGAAGGTATGAGGAGCCAAAGGGAAAGATGACCCACCGGAGATGGTGATGTCATCGCTTCTCCGTATCAACTAAAATTCATTCCCGGGGGATAAAAGAGCTGGAGTAAACGTTTACCAAGCACCCCATGGAAAGCATAAAGGAGCATTTGTTTTAATGTTTTGATTTAATTTTTTTATTTACGGAAATGTATGTTTTAAATTTTAACTTTGGGTCAAATGTTTTTATTTTCTACAGTACATTTAGTTTTTAACTTTGGTTATATATTTTGATATATATTATAAATATAAAATATTTATAATATATATATATATATATATGAAATGTAATATGTTGTGTGTGTATTAGTTGACTGTGTATTGTGAAAAAAAGCTCGAAGGGAGAAAAAAAAACAGAGAGCACTGTGTGAGTAAAAGAAAATAGAAAAAGATAGAGAGGGTAGTTAAATGAGTTTTAGAAGAATGCTGTGTGTGTAGCAGCATATGCCAGAAGATGAAGAGTTGTGTTTTGTAGTAGCAGAAAGTTTTTTTTGTAAATCTGGAACGCTGCAATTCTGAAGAATTTCATCTTGTAACAGAGTTTTTTTTCTTAATGAAATATAAGTTTTTATGCCATCTCTCTATCTGCATTTTTAATTAAATCTCTATGTTGAGTTGAGGAATTTTATTTCCTCTGTGTGTTAATGAATTTTTCATAAATTTCAACATGGTATCAGAGCTAGTCCAGGCTCTTTGAAGTTGTCAAAGAAGTTGAAGGAAGAAGGTGTTGTTGAAGCACTCGACCAGCAGTGTGAAGGCTCAGAAAAGACCATGTATTTTACAAAATAAAGTTTATTGTTAATTGTTAATATTACAGTCCAGAAAGCTGTAAAAGAGAAGTCTAAAGAGTTTTTATAGACAAAGCTTATTTCTCAGTAGAGAGACAGTTTATTAAGAAAAAACATAGTCAAGTTTTTAGCATATTTCAGTAAGCTAGCTATGGTAGAAGCTAGCACAAGCACGAGTATTGGAAATACTCAAATCCCATAGTTTAATGGGAAGAACTATGACTATTGGGAAATCACAATGAGAGCCCTGTTGGCCTCTCAAGATTTATGGGAGCTTGTTGAAGATGGTTTAGAAGAACCAGTAGATTGACAAGCGTTTAATGCCTTAACATGGGCAGAGAAGGATTTGCTGAAGAGAAATAGGAAGAAGGACTAAAAAACCCTCTTCTATCTCTATAAAGCAGTGTATGAAAGCATATTTCCAAGGATAGCAGTAGCTAAGAGGTCTAAGGATGCATGGAATACCCTCCAGACAACATATCAAGGAATGGAAAAGGTGAAGACTGCAAAACTTCAATTAATGAGAAGGGATTTTGAAGTTATTTGCATGAAGGAGTTTGATACAATAAAATCATTCTTTACTCTACTGATTGGGTTGGTTACCCAAATGAGATCTCATGGAGAGATAGTAGAATAAATAAGGATAGTGGAGAAAGTATTAATAAGTTGACCCTCAAGGTTGGATGTGATAGTTACAACCATTCAAGAGATAAAGGATCTCTCAAAGTTTACAGTTGATGGGATTCATGCATCACTGATGACACATGAACAAAGATTGAGCAGAACAATAGAATCATGTTTGGAGCATGCCTTTAAGACCCAAATGTCCTTTGGAAGAGGAAGAGGTCAAGGCAAAGGAAACTACAGAGGAAAAGGTAGAGGCAAGAGCTAGAACCGAGGAGGAAGAAACACCCAAAAAATACAAATGAAAGGGGCAGAAACCAAAATCAGAACCTTGAAGGCCAAGGTAGCAGTGAGAAAGGTGGAAAAAATCAAGCACATGGACAAAGGTATTAAAAGTTCCAAGTCCAATTCCATTACCATAAAAAATATGGCCATTATGTTAATGAATGTAGGAAGAAACAGAGTGACATGGGTAATAGACCCAGTGCTAATTTACTAAGGAAAATGTGAGTCAAGAGAAATTATTTTTAGCATGTAATATGGCTGAAAAAAAAGACTGAAGTTATATGGTTTCTAGACTGAGGATATAGAAACCATATGACTGGAAAAGTTTCTATGTTTTCCATGTTAGATGAAAATGTAAAGTCTCAAGTAACATTAGGGACAAACAGTGAGGTATTTGTCATGGGAAAAGGCAAAGTAATTTTTTTTACAAAGAAAGGAGAAAGAAGATCCATATCAGATGTTTATTATGTGCCTGGTATGAAGTGTAACCTCTTGAGCATTTGACAACTCATTCAAAAGGGGTAAATTTTTTTCTTTTAAGATCATGTATGTACCATCATGGATAAGCCACCAAGAAAGTAATGCATTGCACAAGTGAAGATGCCAAGGAACAGAACGTTCCCTCTCAAAATGAGAGAAGATTTGAAGAAAGGAGCTGAAATGGCAACAGTGACACAAGAGACATTCCAAAGAGAAGTGAAGGATGAAAACTGGTTATGGCACTTGAGATTTGGACATCTCAACTTTGGAATTCTGAATTTGTTGCATAGGAAAGGAATGTTAAAGGGTTTACCATTGATTGAGAAACCAGACGGCCAATGTGAATGTTGCATCTTGGGAAAACAACATAGAGAAAGCTTTACATAAGGGCAAAGACACCCGTAGAAATTGTCCATTCAGAGTTGTGTGGACCAATGCAAACACCATCACTAGCAAGAAACCATTATATAATGACTTTTATTGATGATTTTACAAGAAAAACATAGGTATATTTTTTTAAATTTAAAAATGAAGTGTTTGAGAAATTCTGCTACTTTAAAGCTCTTGTAGAGAATCAAAGTGGGCAGCATATTAAATTCCTTAGAATAGACAGAGGATGAGAATATATGTCAAAATGTTTTTTGTGTTTTTGTAGGAAAAATGGGATAAATAAACAATTTACAGCAAGGTATACACCGCAGCAAAATGGAGTTGTTGAAAGAAAAAATCGAACCATCATAGATGTGGTAAGAAGTATGCTGAAGGAAAAAAATTTGCCAAATGAATATTGGGCTAAAGCTATACATTGTGCAATGTATATTTTAAATAGATGCCCAACCAAATCTGTAATAAACAGAGTTCCTGAAGAAGCGTGGAGCGGCATAAAGCAGCATGTCACCCAAATTAGAGTTTTCGGTTGTGTGTCTTATGCACAAATTCTGGATCAGCTAAGGAAGAAGTTGGACAGTAAGGGGGAGAAGTGCATATTTATTGGATACAGTGAAGAATCCAAGGCATATATATTGTATAAACCATCCACCAAGAAGTTTATTATAAGCATAGATGTATAATTCATTAAGGAAGAAGCTTGGGATGGAAGCATAAAGAAAATAGTGAATGTTAAAATTTGTTTGTCTCATGATGATGATGAGGAAGAAATGGATGAAAGGAACACCTCATTAGCAGCACCACCTCCACCAGCACAAGGAAATAAATGGACACCAAAAGCAAGTATGAAAACACCTTTCAGAAGTTAGAACAGTGCTTCTCCAAGCACATCACAAGGAGCAGACTTGAGTGCTTCTACAAGCACAGGTTCACCAAGTGAAAGAGGAACCAAATTTAGAAATTTGAATGATATTTATGATAAATAGGCAGCAAATGAAGGTATGAACTCTTTATTTGCATTGTATTGTCATGTAGAGGATGCTATTCACTTTGAAGAAACGGTAAAAGACAAGAAATGAATAGATGTTATGGATGAAGAAATGAAAGCCATAGAGAAAAATAAGACATGGGAATTGGTTGATCTCCCAAAAGGTAAGGAAGTAGTTGGAGTGAAATGGGTCTACAAAACCAAAAGCAATGCTGAAGGTAAGATTGAAAGGTACAAGGCCAGACTTGTTGTCAAAGGCTATATGCAGCAACAAGGAAGAAAATATGAGGAAAATTTTTCACCCGTTGCAAGAATGGAAACCGTAAGAGTAGTGTTGTCCATAGCAGCACAACACAAGTGGAAATTTTACCAAATGGATGTGAAATCAACATTCCTAAATGGAGTATTGATGGAAGAGGTTTATGTTTAACAACCTCTAGGCTATGAGAAAAAGGGCCAAGAGCATAAAGTATGAAGATTGAATAAATATTTCTATGGGCTGAAACAAGCACCAAGAGCATGGTACAGTAGGATAGATGCCTATCTACTCGAAAATGGGTTTGAAAAATGTGAAGGAGAACCCACATTATACATCAAGGAGAAATATGGTAAGATGTTCATTGTTGTTTTGTATGTTGATGATGTGATCTTTACATGTAATGATGCTTACCTCATCGAGAATTTTAAAATAGTCATGAAGGATGAATTTGAGATAGCTGAAATGGGATTGCTAAGATACTTCTTATGAATAGAAGTAGAACAAAATGAAAATACAATTTTTATCTCTCAAGTCGAATATGTAAATGAAGCTTTGGAAATATTTAACATGCAGGATTGCAAGGCAAAAATTACCCCTACAGTGATGGGATTGAAACTCAACAAAGAAAATAGCAGCAATGATTTTGATCCTAGTTTGTACAAGAGCATAGTTGGTGGCCTCATGTATTTGACTGCAACTAGGCCGGATATTATGAATGTTGTGAGTTTAATTTCCAGATTTATGGAAAGGCCAAAGGAGAGACATTGGCAAGCAAAAATAATTCTGAGGTATGTGAAAGGAACACAGAGGTATGGAATTTTATATACAACTTCAGAAAATTTTGAATTGATTGGATATACTGACAATGATTGGGCTGGAAGTATAGATGACCGGAAAAACACCTCTGGTTATGCTTTTCATAGGGGTTTAGGAGCCATTTCATGGGCTTCTAAGAAACAACCAATTGTGGCTTTATCAATAGTACAGGCAGAGTATGTGGTAGCTACAACAACAACGTGCCAAGAAGTTTGGATGAGGATAATGTTGAGGAGTTTGTGTCATGAACAAGTAAAAGGCACAACAATTTATTGTGATAATAACTCAACATATCATTATCAAAGAATTCATTGTTTCACAAAAGAATGAAACACATTGATGCCAAGTATCACTATATCAGAGAATTAGTGAGCAATGAAGAAATTGTTTTACAGCATTGTAAAACAGAGGAGTAGTTCACTGATATTTTAACAAAGCCATTAAGGCAGAAAAATTTTAATTATTTGGGAAAATGTCTGGGCATGGAAGAAAGTCCAGCAGTTGAAATTAAGGGGGAGTTTTGGAATTTAATTCCAACTCAACATAGAGCATAGAAGGAAAAATTAAAGTCTGATGGGAAATCTGAAGGACTACAAGAGCAGCAAATCCCCAGTTCTAATCTTCACGCACCATTGTCACCTCCTGCCTTAACTCTTTATCCACCAGTAATAAGTTCAGCACCAACCTTTTTTTTTCACTTGGATTGAGTTTGAAGCTAGCAACACATTCCGGGGGGTAGAAGGTATGTGGATCTAAAGGGGAAGATGACCCACCGGAGATGGTGATGTCATCACTTCTCTGAATCAACTAAAAGTCATTATGGGGGGTAAGAGAGTTGGAGTGAACGTTTACCAAGCTCCCCACAAAAAGCATAAAGGAGCATTTGTTTTAATTTTTTGATTTAATTTTTTTATTTACGGAAATGTATGTTTTAACTTTTAACTTTGGGTTAACTTTGGCTATATATTTTGATATATATTATAAATATGAAATATTTGTAATATATATATATATGAAATATAATATGCCGTGTGTGTATTAGTTGACTGTGTATTGTGACAAAATGTCCGAAGGCAAAAAAACAAAACAGAGAGCACTGTGTGAGTAGTGGAAAATAGAAAAAGACAAAGAGGGCAGTTAAATGAGTTTTCGAAGAACAGTGTGTGTAGCAGCATATGCCAAAAGTTGAAGAGTTGTGTTTTGTAGCAGCAGTAAGTTTTTTTTTGTAAATCCAGAACGCTGCAATTCGGAATAATTTTATTTTGTAACAAAGTTTTTTTTCTTCTTAATGAAATAGAAGTTTTTATGCCATCTCTCTGTCCACATTTTTAATTAAATCTTTGTATTGAGTTGAGAAATTTTATTTCCTCTTTGTGTTAGGGAATTGTTCAAAAATTCCAACAATTAAAATATAAAAATCCAAATCGAAATTTATACTTACAAAACCTCAAAGAGTACTTAGAAAATCCTAAGGTAAAGTATCTTCTTGAAAACGATAACCTCAGATGTTCTAGAAGGAGCAAGAAACAAAAGAGTAAATTCACTTGTGTAAGACAAAAATATATTAGTGGAGCCGAGAAACTAATGTATAAATTTTGATTGTAAGTGTTCTAGCTACTCAAACAAAAGGAAGGACCTATATACATAGCGTAAACCCTAGGAGACTCTCTGGAAATTCAAACCCCTTTTCGAGTTAAAGGGAAACAAGAAATTCATACCATATAAAATATTAGTCGTTTGATAAAATTTATATCAAGTTATGATGCTTAAATACATGTTTCTGGCTGCGTAGAAGTGGAGCATGCACCTGTCTCATGTGAAAGACAAACAACATATAATGAGAGCTAAACTCCCTCCAGAAATGTAAGGAAAAGAAAAGCTAAATGTGCGGCAATAATATGTGATGGTTACTTGCCACGCTGAAGTAGATAGCCAGTCTGCTAAGAGAATTTTCTAGAAAGATCACAAAGGAATATGTCAAGTTAAGTTCGAAGGAGGAAAATAAATTAGTCTGACATAATTCAAATTGGAACAATTAAGTGAAGCCATGAGAATTAGGAATTGTTTTCGGGAGGAATTACCATGTTTGTAGGAATCCAGAAGGAAAAACCCTCACCTTAGCAGTCCAATGCAGAATTCGGATCGGAGGAAGAGTGAAACGACAAGAGAATGCCCTACAAAAGTGGGTCGTTGCCAAAACAAAACGGGCAAGACATAGAGTTGTGCGATTCAACCCTAGAAAGATCAAGGGTTGAAGGTTCTCCATCTGTCCCACTGACGACATCATCTAGACTGTTCGACGAGAGAAGCCCAAGACCACCACGACCACCAAACAATCATTCAATGGAGATCACAACTAGGCGTATGGGGATTCTCAGCAATGCATATATTGCCCATACTATGAAATTTATAAAGGTTAGCCAAGCATTCAGAGCATTAAAAGGCATATGTTAATGAGCTATACAACCATACAAACCATAACAAATATGCTTTATACAAAGTGCCTCAACTGCATCAAAATTAATAAATTCAAACAAACATAAAAAATTACCATAATTATCCTTGTACATAAAGGAATGGTTGTATCATTGTTAGTTTTTTTTTTTTTTTTAATAAATATATATGGTGACATTTGTTACAACATGGTTGCATATACTCCATTCCTATCATGTTCATTAGTTCATTAGTTTTGACTTATTTAAGTAAATCATGTATCTAAAGTTAAAGTGAGTAACTAAGTATCTTTTAACATAATAGATAATCTCAATTCTTATCTATATATAATAAGAATTTTTTTATTTATATAATTAACTTTTTTTCAATAAATATAAATATAAAATTATATAAATTTAAAAATAAAAAACAATTTTCTTAATTTTAGGAATGAATTTATTAATTTACTGTGCCATCAATCAATATATATTCGAGATGAATGGAACCCAAAATGAATATACCAGTGAAGACCAAACATGATTAAATATGGGAGATTAGTTTTACTTCAAAAAGTCTTCATTCCGAGTCAATATTATGCTTTTTTGGTGAATAACAGCTGCATCTGATATTTTTTTTTTTTTGGTTTTTTTTCAATATTATATTTTTTGAAAATGAGAAAAATAACTTAATTTATTAACTTTTTTATATAAATATAGAAACTTTTCAATTTATAAAATCTAAATTATAAAATTTAATTTATCGAAAGTTTAAATTTAAACTTTATAATCTCTTTCTACCAGGAAAACAAAAACTATTGATTTAACGTTGTCATATTTCAAATTCAAACTTGATAGAAAAAAAAAAGCACGAGGAAAACAAAAACTATTGATTTAACTTTATCATATTTCAAATTCAAACCTCATCAGGAAAACGGAACCTATTGATTTAACCTTATCATATCTCAAATTCAAACTTTATAGAAAAAACATGCTGAAGATGGAACTACCAAACAATAAAAGAAAAATCCAAGAAAAGGCCACTTATATATTTGTTCTGAAATCATTTCCCAAGGATAATTGGGATTTGCTTTCATTTGGAGATTGTGGTACGGAGACCAGATTTCACGAGGGTGAATTGAGTTGAAGATACGTATGAGCCAAAGGCGCTGTCGATATCTGAATTAAGTGAAGATTGGCATGGGGCAAAGTCATAGTCAATTTTATGAGGTTGAAGATTCGTATGGGTTGAAGTAGCTGTCAGAAAATAACTAAAATCTAACTGAAATATAGATATGTGTCTATTATCAATTTCTGCTGTATATATATATATATATATATATATATATATATATATATATATATAAATATAATTGACGTAAGGTTTAGGGTGAGTTACTGTTTCTTAAATAAATTTCCAATTTATAGTTTGTAAAATGTAAACATGTTCGTATTGACCTAGGGTTTACTGTGATCTACTGCGTTCTACATAAATTTCTGGTTTACCATTTGTAAAAGTGTAAACATTCCCTGATATTTATTGAGCTTTAAAAAAATTCAAAAAGTACACATATAGTTGATTATCTATAATTTGTAGCTTTAAAATTCTGGGTTTTTAACGTATAGATGTATGATATTTACTTAGCTTTTTAAAAATCGAGGATGCCATTACATTATCAAATTATTAGTTGAGCTTGTGTGAAGCTGCCCTATTTATAAAATGTTTTCATATATTTTCTCTATGTGTACAACTTGAAAAGTTTCACCAAATTAAAATAAAATGTTTAATAAATACATATACATATTAATATATCTATTTCAAACACTTTTCTTTTTTCAATATAAACATAAATTTTATCCTTTTCCAACTTAAATTTTTTAATGGAATTTAGTCATTCCAGGTCTAAATCTAAGATTTAAAACAATGTCACTATATATTATATCAACCTTAACTAGTTTACATATCTTTGTAAAGTAATAATCAATAGATTCCATACTATGTTCTAATATTAAGACAAAACTGTTAGCTAGTTTACATATTTTTGTATAGTAATAATCAATAGATTGCATACTATGTTTTAATATAGGACAAAAATTTTGATTTATTTAAACTAGAGACTTTATAGCCTAAATGCATGTTTTTTTTTAAACATTTTCTAGTGGCCATTTTATATGATTGATATCCACTAAGGTTTTGTTTGAGCATTCTCATGTAGTTCCGCTTGTGGAAGAGAATATTATTTTTTTCAGTTTTAGTTCATTTCTTCTCATATAGTTTCAAGTATAAATCATACACTACAATCATATAATAATAATAAATATATTTGAATTCATGCTTACAATCATATAATAATAATAAATATATTTGAATTCATGCTTATAAGATCATAGTAATTTTTCCAAAAAAAATTTGGTTGTAATCACATTCGACAGAAAATTGTCGACGCGTTTCAAACCAACTAGTGTGGTTCATCTCATCATGGAGATGAACCACACTAGTTGGTTCGAAATGTGTCAAAAAATTTCTTTTCAATGTGATTACAACCAAAATATTTTGGAAAAATAATAAAGATAATAGAGAATGGTTGAAACAATATGTTTTTAATTATTTAAACATTTATTAACCCTCTGAAAATAAATAATAAATATAATATAAAATGGTTGAAACAATATGTTTTTACTTATTTAAATAGTTAGCAACCCTATGAAAACAAATAGATAATGGATATAACAACTAGAGCTTAAAACACAAGATTTACATCAAAACACAAAATGTTTAGTTAAAAATATCCACTCCACAAAGCACCAACATAGCAAGAGACACTAATATTTTTTGTTTTTATGAAAACGATATGTGTATATCTTTTTAAAAAATGATTTACTCTAACGATATATTTAATGCTTCTTTAGATCTTCTCACTATTTCACTAGATCAATATATATCTTCATTATATTTACTTGCCAAAGAAAAAAACTTGGCTCATCAAATGATATTTTATAGCCACTCCGTGAATGATATTCATGTGTCACTCTATTAATGCAATTCAATTTTCGCTTCACATTAATAAATATTAAAAACTAATGATAAACTAGATCATGAGAAAGAGACACCAGAGACATGGTGGAAAATGCCTGAAGCCTTAATGTATATTGTCTCACACAGACTCTCTACAAAATAATGAGGATGATATAATATTAATATATCACGAGTATGTCTCAAGATAGTTCATCTCCAAACAATAATAGAGGAGCCTAACTAGTTGGATATAATCTCTCAACCAACTAGATCTAAACAAACTCCCAAATTTGAGGAACAATGACATTCTAGAATAGATAAGTAGGAATTAATCTAAGATTTACAATTTTAATTATTTAGAATACTTTGGAATTATTGTTTGATTTTATGTTAGAGTGAGGCTACATTCCCCCTTCAATCATAATTCCCAAGTAAGAACTTGAAACCATCTACAAGTCCTCATGCTGGAATTGTTGAGCTGATCCTTAATGAAAAAATGCCTAAAAAAATGTCAAAAATAGATGCTGAAAACTCCAATATGGAGAGAAGAAACCAAGAAACATGAATGAGCTGCAAGTTTGATACATCCCTGAAAGTTGTTTGACAAATCCATCAAATGTGAAGCTGCAATGTAAAAGGATCCATCTATCCTTTGCTTGGTACAAAGACCATCAAAGTGAAAAAAATAAAGTCCACAAATGTTCTCAAGCAACATCTAAACCGCTTTTCCATTGAAAAAAATATTGATGACACCCATTAGTGAATTTATTTTAGTTCATATTCCCAATCTCTTTCCTTGTGTAAAATTTAACAATGCCTAGTGATAGATTTGTTGATGCTGTCAGAACTGCCCACTAGTTATTTCTGATGATGCCCATTGGTTGATTTGTTGGTGCCCACTAGAATATTTGATGATTCCCACTAGTTGCTTTGATGATGCCTTCCACTAACAAATTTTTTGATGTTGTTGAAACTTTTAATTTCACATCCACCTTCAATTCCAATATCACTTCCCCCCCTTTGTAAGTTAAAAGGAGAGACAATTATCTGCATCTGATTTTTGAACTCCCCCCCTTAAGGTGTAGGATAGTTTCTCTTTGAGTAAACTTTATATTTACCTTTGTCTTAAGTAGATTGTAGGACTTATGCAGTTTCTTCATTTCTATTTTCTATCTTTAAGGGTTTATCTAGCCATAATTAACTATCACTTTAGTATTCTTTTGCATTCACCATTTCTCTGATAGATGATTTGTCTTGTCACAATGGTGAAAATGATGGAGGTCGAAACATATAGTCTCCATATGACCATTTCTCTTACAATGGCTACACCTAGAAGGATTTTGGGTATTTTATAGAAAACATGTACTTACAAATTGAACCGGTTTTGAGAAATAGGGAACATAAAATGTGTTTTCTATGTTGTATCCCAATCCATGTTGATCTTTATTGAAAGAAATTTCTTCCCAAGGTCTGATCACCTTCTTGGAAAGAACATTTACTGGTTTATCTTCACACTTGTTGTTCTTCAAACTTTTTGCTCTTGTTGATATTGTTTGCTTGATTCATTAAGTCACCTATATCACACTGAGCATCAATAATTTCTATTAACAATTCATCTGTGTTGCATTCTTCATCAAAATTGTCAATTAGAACTTCAATACTACTAGTTGCATCATATAGTAGCACAACTTGCTAGATGATATCATATGTGTCAAAAATTTCATTAACTTTGTGGATTATATCATCTATTTCACAAATTATATCAGCATGTCGAATGAGGTCATTTGTTCTACAACTAGCATTTGTTGTTTAGATGATGTCTTCTGTGTCACACACTGCATCTATATTTTTTATACATTGTCCATCAAGTAGATATTGTTTTTCAATTAATTTAATCTGGAGTGCAATAATGAGTTTTTTTATATCTACTTCATTCTGAAAATATTTTGTTTCTTCTAATGTGTTGGTCAACTGATCGATTAAGTTTTTATTTTTCTTTAACTTCCACTCAAGCACCTCAATTGTGTTGTGTACTTCATGATTACACTCTTTCAATTCTTTGATTTGTAGCTTTCCACTTTGAAGACATTTTCCTCCTTTACCCATTTTGATCTTTGACACGCTCGCTTGTACTCATTCGCTTAATTATCACAATCGCTTTATTTTTCTTCAATTGGATGAGGGTGTCAGATACCATTGAAAATGCACCGTAAAGAATTTTTACAATAAAATGATGAAAAAAAAATTCTACAAGCCCCTATCAATTTGACATAATGATTCAAGGATTGGGTGTCTAGCTCAACTGAGAATGCACCCAATTACAACCAACTTCTGACTTTGGATGATTTCATTACATTAGCAAATGATTTTGAACTTGAATCACATTCTTACAAAGGATTTCAATTCCAACCCTTGACGAAATGAATTTTCAAACACTTCAAAATTATCACTCCAAAATTTTAAAAATCACTCATCACTCCAAATAAAAAACATGCTTCTTATTTTTCCAAAAAACAAATTAATACACCCTATTACTTCACTATTAAAAATTTAAACACACCTTATCTCTCCATTTAAAAATATTTAATAATAATCTTTTTTTAAAGTTCCATTAAAATTTTTAAATGAAGTCACTTTCCCAAAAGTACTATACATCAAATCATCCTCCACCATGGGAACCTGTGACCAAACATGAAAAGTATAATGATCGGAGTGTTACATGAAAGATGTATGCATATTCATTCCTTGTGTTTATCAAACAACTTTTTTAAGACACGAAATCAACCATTAGAACCAACTATGGCCAATGAACAAAATCTACTACCATGCCTGCGCACTATAGGAAAATCGACCCCAATTCTATCCAACTTCACTATATGGTCGAGTGAAATCTCCTTATCTACAAAATATTGTTCTGGAACTTCCACATCAACCACATGAAACCCATGCAAGGCCCTGCTTTCTTCTTCTCGTAGAAAAAGAAGCAATGTGTTAGAGTAAAATATTTCGGCAAGTGTACCAAAAAGAACTTACTTAAGCTATGGATGACTTATAGCCCTAACAATAGAAATGCTACTCAACCCTTTCAATATGCAATAGAAATTTAAAACAAAACCTACAAAAACCCAGATCTATGCAGCAAAAGAAGTTAAACATAAAAAAGAAATAAGAAATTATGCAAAACTAGATCCAAATGACCAATATACATGGAAAAATTAAAGAATAATTTCAATATTATATAACATCTGGTGAAGGAAAAAACTATGTGGTTACCAGTCTCGCTTAAATGGGATGGATTCTTGGTTGTCCTCAATGCTTCAACTTTGTGATTCTTTCTCTCTCAATGATTCAGAAACCCGAAATATGTGATGATCTCAAGTGGGAGCTGAGATGAAAAAAGAAAATAGTAGCAACAATGAGAATGATCAAAGTGAAGAATGAATGGAAAAAACCCTCCTATTTATAACACAATATTGAGTTTTCCTTCAATATGGAGAATAATAAAATATTATTAACCATAATCTAGATCTAACTGCTTGGAATATTTTATAATGTTTTTTTGGAGGGAAATTATATTTAAATTGGTCAAATACATTTTTTTTTTAAATAATAAAAAAATAACTAACTTGTTTATCATTTCAAGAATGTGGTTAAGGAATAATAAAAAAATAATGTTTTTTTTTTTTAAATTATTCGTAGGCGATTTAGTAAATTTTAACAAGGAATAATAACTAAATAATGATTTATTTAATTATTTCTAGAGAAAAATAAGATAAATAATTATTTCTCTAATTATTTCTCATAATTGGGTCAAATGTGACAAGGAATATTAGTTAAACAATGGTTTAATTAATTATTCGTAGAGGAAAATCAAATAAATAATTATGTATCTAATTATTCCCCATAGGGTTTCTTGTTTTAACTAGAAATAGGTTAATAAAATATGGTTTATTAAATTAGTTCATATAGTCAAATCAATTTTACTATTGTAAAATTAGTCTTAAATGGTGTACTTCGATCCAACTAGTTATAAATGGTTAGGTGATGAATTTTTGGTGATAGCAGATTGCCCCCAATGTACGAGTGTTAGGAGAAAATCGTATGACTGAAGTATGTTGTAAGAACACAATAAATAGACAACGAAGGGGATTTGGAGAGAGAGAAACATAAATGAAGCGATGCGAGAGAGGACAGGAACTAAGGGTGTGAGTCCTATGAACTGATAGTAGTACATGATCTTAATGAGGCTGGGGAGGCATAACCATACCTGCCAAGATAACTAAGTACATGATAAATTGTACATCACATGCTGGCATCAACGAGCCAAAAAATAATACAATGAATCCCACATACATAATGTGCCTAGAGAAACATGAAAGAAATAGTATCTGCATACATGAGATATAATACTCCTCAATATCATATGGCAGGAGGCGTAGGTATAACAACCAAAGAAGCCCTGTTGAAGAGAAAAGGGCTCTGCAAATTTGAATGGATCATCTGAATGAGACATGCATGCTATGTGCACTTCAAGTTGTTCGAACTGAACCCATCAAATCTACGGAACTTCATATGAGGTTGTAGCATAATTTGAGGTCATCTGGGCATGTGGGGGCCTATGTGAAGGGCCACCCCCTCATGAGGTCTGAAACATCTCACACACACCAAGGAATCACTGGTACAATCTATTGGATCACCAGGCCATTGAGTGTGTGATTGTCAATTGTGTGATAATGAGCTCGGGTCGAGCACATGAGAAACAACCAAGTCAAAGGGAAATAGTGATTCCCTTTTCTTGATCCATGGTACCTAACAATAGTGAAAGATGTAACCAAGGCACACTGCCCTCTAGACCATTCTTCTAGAATGAATGTGTTGAAGTAAACAGAATAGGGCTTAGCATAGTTGAGGCAATGAGGAATGGTAAATTAAGGTGCGAAGGATCATAGTAGAGTGACTAATGGACTAACACCAGGTATAATGATGGAAAGAGGGAAAATGAGAGGGAGACTGTTGACTTCCCTTGTCAGAGCATAAAAAAGCATGGTTGACCTTGCAACAACGGAATTGACTCTGAAGAGGATGATGGATAGTATGAATGGATGGAAAAATAGGTAACATGTGACGAATGAAATGTAGATATTGATGGAATACTATGATATAATATAGAGGGACTCGGGAAAGACTCCATAAATGTGAGGTTGAATCAACTCGAATTCTATGAACACGGGTGACTCGATGATGCTGCCACACAGGATAGGCCAAGGGGACCATAAAAAACATGAAAAAATAGTTTTTGCCGACGATGAAAATGAACACATGAGGTGACAAGTGTGAAGGAAAAGCAGTGCCAAAGTACAAGAAATTCATATGAAGAAATTCGATTTGAAGTGGTGGAAAAGTGAAAGTTCATGGAAAAAATGGCTTCCGGGTGAAGTGTCAAATTACCAAAAATAGAGAAGGACCCATTCTATTAATCAGTGAGATATTTCCAATGGTGTGAACGGTTCATCAATATGAGCTATGGTTTGGTCATAATGGGTGATGGAAAAAATAGGGATTTTACTATAAAAGGGTTTTTTTCCTCCAATTTCAATTCATTTTCTAAGTGAGATATGGTGAATTTAGAGAGGAGGATAAGGCCCTAAATATTTTGGAGATCGTAGCAAAAAAACCGACCATCAGAATCAGGATCCACAACTTTCAAGTAGGTGGTCTTACTTGTTTAAAGGTTTCCTTAATGCTTGTTGGAATGATGGTTCCTGGTGAAGAAGTAAGGTAAGAAAGGAATATAACAATGAAATACTAGAGAAGGTCTAGAATCATCCTCGCCCACCAAGTCAAACATGGAGACAAAGTGGTAAGTGTGGTATCACATAGAGTGGAATGTTTGAAAATATGGTATCAAGCGTCTACTATATGCGATGGATGTATATGGCTTGCCAGAGAGGCTGGTAGGAGAAACTATCCAAGGAATGGAAGCATAATTGACCATAACTATAAATTTGGAGTCTAGGCTGAGACTTATGTTAATCACATGAGAAGGTGGCCAAATGTGTGATCATGCCCCCAAGGATGGGATACTTCCCCCAAGCGTATGTGAGGGACGAGAGTGATTTGGTAGGCTAAAGGTGGGAATGATTCTCCTATGTAGAGGAGTTTGTGGAGCACCATGATGTTCCAAGTACTCAAATAAGGGATTCAAGCATTTAGCCCAAATGGCACAATATCGTCTAAGGGATGATTAGGAGATATAGGGGCATAGGATCCCCCCATGTATGCTATGGGCATGCCAAATGTATTTAGAATAGTGGACTCTAAACACATTTTTATAATGTGGTTCGTCATTTGTTTATGTTATGGTTGTATTCATGTGGGAAGAATGGATAGATACAATTAGAGGAAGGAAATAGTGGATTACCAATATCATTTGACACTCCATATATGAATCAAATGGACTACATTTCTGGGTTCACATACATTGTTTCACTATACAAAATAGTGGCTTTAGAGATAATGAACTGGTACTCACCTATAAGACATTGTGGTTGGTCAACAACAATGTCTAAGGGACTGGGTTGTTTATGTAAGAGGAAGTAATGATTAAGTGTATCATCCCTAGAGTGATCTAAAGTGATATGAAACTCTAGAGGTTCTTCTAAATGGGGAAGAATAATGGTACTACAGTCCTCACTACCATATTCACTAGAAGGGTTGGGAATAATTGCTTCTCCTAGACTCTCAAAAGTGGATACGAGCTTACCCAAACATTGGATTTCAATGTAATAGAAGCAAGGTGTATGTGGTTCGAATGCATGGGTTTGAAGTAAAGGGTTATTGAACGAACTGACCTCACTATGGATTAAGTATTTTGACTCCACAGCATATTGGTCACAGGTCTTCTCTGGAAGGAAATATGCACGATGGTGCATATCATCCCCAAGGATAATCAGGTGTGGTTATGGCTTCCATGATGTATTCATCTGAATGGAATATTAGTGGATTGGAGGAAGGGATACAACTTGATGTGGAGGTACTACCTGAAGCATCTTCATGAGAGATAAGGTTCACATTCACATCCAAAACAAGATGGGACGGATGAATAGTAGATAGAAAATCTATTGATGTTCATACCTTGGTATCCACCGAAGCAGGTTCGATCGAATAAATATGGATAACTCCAAAAGAGTCTCTAAACAAGGATCCCATGGACGAAGAAAGGTAGAGAATGGTAGTAATGATGTCTGTCATTTCGATATGAGGAGGAGGAATCAAAATGTGTGGTTCTTGTTCAGGTTCAACAATGGTGCCATAACTTGCATGTAAGGAAGTGGTGGGTTCATTATGAGCAACCTTTATTTCATGAAGTTCCTGACGGGTATCGCGAAAATATTTGAGATGAAGAAAGTGATGAGAGTGGTGGTCATGGTTTCCACACAAAGCACAAGGGTTATTTTTGTGTAACGATTTTTTTTCCTTGGATGAATCAGGTAAGGTAACATTGACCTCCGATATGTCAGATTCATGAAAAGTTTCATCAACCACAGGTTTGAGATGAGGGATCTTAGAACATTTATTGGTGGCATGCCCAAAAACATCACACAAAGTTGACAAAGTGTCAGCCTTGGAGGCTTAGGTGGAGTTGGAGTTGTTTTGGGAGCCTTCTCCTTAAGTTCCTTCTCTTTTCCTTTTCCCCCCTCACCTGATGCTTTTGCAACATGAATGGGTTCTTGTTGAGGTTTTTGTGGAACTGAGGCAAAGGGAGGGGTCATCGTGACTGGTTGAAATAGGGTCAAAGAAGTATGCGGTTTGTGTTGATCTGGTGGAGTGTTTGCTGGGGGGGGGCGGGGGGGGGGTCAATGTACTGCATCGAGATCCCTAGGGTTAAATTTGGTAAACTCAACGTAACCATTGCAGGTACAAAAAAGACTCCACATGGGGGAGCTAAAAATAGTATCTGACTTAAACGATAATGGCCTGGTGGGATGGCTCCCTCATGGTTGATACTTGGGGGAACTATTACTCGTTGAAAAAGATAAGGAGAGAAACCAACATAAGGAGAAGGTTCTTGAGGAGATGGTACTTATGGTTGTGTTGAGTGAACAACAATAGATTTTGAAGTTGTTGGCTATGCGATAGTCATACCAGACTTCTTGTGGCTAGCTTGTGATGCTTGGAACATGAAAAGACTTGATGAGCTACGCTCAGAAAGGGTAGGTACTCGACCATAAAATGAATGAAGAAATATGGAATCTTTCTAGATTCCTGGAGAGACATTAGTGAGAGGTGAGACAGGTTGATTTTCAATCATCGATGAGATGGTGTAATTTGGTGATGTCTGAGACTTCAGGATCGTAATATGTCACTTAATCGATGGTAATGATATTTCCATTATGGGGAAATCACATATTACAGTGAACTGAAGGTCTGACAGTTGACATCACATAGGGGTAGCTATGACCTAAAAAAATATTCTAATCTGAGATGGAATTGATAACTTATATGTCAAAAAAAAAAAAAAATTTCCCACAATTGTGACAGGGAAATTGCGATAAATTCCAAGGGGATGTGAAGGATGATCGTTCGAAATGTGTAAAGTGATGGTGGATGGCGAAAAATCAGCTGACCCGAGTTGTTTCCAAACAGTGGCATACATCACACATGTGGATGCACCTTCGTCTACGATACACTGTTGGACAATGTAATTTCAAATGGCGATTGGCATTTTAAAAGCAACGGATCAGGGTAAAGGAGGATATTCAGACTTGTCAACATAAAATATGATAAAAAGATCATATTAAGGTTCCACAATTCCCAGAGTAGGTAATATGTATTTTCCTTGAGATGGGCACATATGGAGAACTTCTAGCGTTGAAATGGTGGTAGGAGACGGTGCCAGATCATCTACTATGCTATATGTATGGTCAATGTTGGAAGAAGAAGGATTACATCGTAATGGCCCTTTGGGGACCTTGGGAATGACCTATGACTTAGGGTGAGGGATCTATAAGGGACCATTTGGTGTCGGAATAGACTCTATGGATACTTTGGTTTGGGAGTTGGTTGCAAACCTAGCAAGTTTCTTGTCATATTAGCACGACCAGGTCTGAAGGTTGACATTAGCAATATTGACCACATCAGAGTTCGTAATGAGAATTTGGTAATTAGTGGGACCATATTTCTTAGGTTTAGGTGTGCCTTGACCCTATGCTGGTTGGGTGGAAATGTATCCTTATTGAGGGAAAGGATTAGTGAACACAGTCGGTTGAGTTGGAGCAGTGTTCGTAGGAAGCAATAACATGGGTTGTTTTCCTCGAGACACTACTTGGGCATCCCAAATTTGACACAACTGAGGTAAAATGGGACGATCATGAGTGTAATGTAAATATACACCACAACATCCACAAGGATTATTCATACAAATTTCCTTGTTCTATTTGGGTTGATCACCTTTTTTTTGTTTTGTGGTATTTGGCTGGTTCCCACAGGTTGAATTTGGTGGAGTACGTTGGAGACCCTGGTTACCCTGCGTTTGCTGGTTCTGGATTCCATTCCCCTTATTATTTTTCTTGGAATTTGGAGGATTAGTCGCGCTCTATTGAGCATACACTTGACCTTTAGGAGGAGGTGGTTGTTGTGGTAGAGGTTGAGAAGGCGTGGGAGGCAGGGGTGCTAACGCTAGAGGGGCTCCAGCATTGGGCTGTGTATAAGGATAAAAAGGAGCTAGGGAAACATTATTGTAAATAGGTTGAGAAAGAGATGGCCATGACATCAGCTTATGTGTTTGGGTAAATGCATAAGACGTGCTTTGACTGGGATACAAGTTTCTTGGAGGTCGGATAAGTGTTGGAGGAATTCGTCCCCTCCTACCAGTGACTATAACACATATGAGGAGGATCATATGGTGATGGGTGTGAAATGGATCCAGCGATATAGTTGGCAACGTGAGATGCCCCTAGTGTAGCAGCAGCACCAATTCTAGGAAGGTCTCATAAAACAATATAACATAACCCGACTAGGTGTATATTAAGTCATATTTTAAAGCAATCTAGAGAGATTCTTAGTAGGTTTGAGGAAAATAATATGCAACATCTTTATATATGGGGGCTAAGAGCATTCTAAGAAACAAATCCATATAGACACAGTCATCAAATGTAGGAGCTCTACAAATGATCCTCCTTCTACGCCATTCTTAGACATGGTCAGAAAGGCGAGTGGTAGAATTCTAACGAAATCCATTGAAAAATTCGATATCGGTATCATAATGGAGTGGACACTGGAAATATGACATAAATGCTTTAACAAGAGTCAAAAAAGAGGTATGAGATGTGAAAATATTATTAGTGTACCACTTTGCAACTTCTCTAGTGATTGTTCGTTGGAACAATAGAAGACGAATGGAGTCATTGATGAAGGAATTAGACGAAAACCACATATGAAAGGAGTGAACATGATTAGTGGAGTCCTCTCCACTATTTCCATAAAACATAGGGATTTCAGAAGGAAATAGCTATCCAACCTCCATCATGGTGTAAGGGGTCATTAATTAACTGGAAAAAATCGGGAAGGCTTAAACCAACCATGAAAGGTAGCAAGGAGTAGATGGGATGGATCCTGTAGCAATTCTTCTAGAAGTGACTCTAGGATTAGGGCCAGAGCTATGATCGGTTTGGTTTCTCACACTTTCATTGGCACTTGCAATGGTGACTATATGAGGTTGATAAGAAGTAGAATTTGAATAAGAACCCGATGAACAAGAAGAAACAGAGTGAGAATGGGGAGTTGGGGAGGACTAACTCGGACCCTATAGGGGGGGAGTGATACGTCCTAATGAAAACTGAGGGTGAAGACCATGGAGTGTCTATGACAGATGCCTTGGGGGCACCGTAATGGAAATACACAACTGACAAGGAAATGTTGAAGAGTGAAAAACAAGGCTCTGTGAGGCATATCAATTAAATTATGATGTTTATGTCTTGGCTTGGCAGTGTAAACCAAGCACTCTTTGCTTTAGGTGTGAGTGTGTGGAATAAGTTTTTTTATTTTAATTAAACCCAAACGATTTCTTAAAAAAGGAAAAATGTTGAAAACTGTAAATAAAATTGAAATGATAGTAAAATAAACAAATAATCATGCATAAATCCAACCCAAACAAGCCTCTCTAAAACCATACTAAATGGGGGGAAAATTGACACAAAACACACTAAAATGGCCACAAAATCTAATGTCGATGGGACTCGGATCTAAAGACTTTATGCTGCTAGGAATGGCACAGAAAACAACAATAAACGAGAGGGGAAAAGTGTCGTACAAGATAGGGCTCAAGGTAAAAAATCGAGGGAAAATAAGGGATTGTAAGGGAAATAACAAACAAAACTTGAGAGGGAGTTTTTGATGAAACAATAACCTATATTAAAGATATGAAAAAATGATGTCTCAGACCTTGAAACAATGGCTGAAAACATTGCAAATCTCAGACTACCTACTCAGCTCAACTCCTCCAAAAAAGGTAGAAGTGTATTGAAACCCTAGGGAGCTTGGTTCTACTTCAAGGAGACAAATTCAGCATATCAAGGCCTAAGACGATTTGAAACAAAGCTCAGACAACCCAAAACAATGCTCTTGGAAAACCGTGATAGCTTCATAAAAAACATAGAAAAATATTCCAGAGCATAGATTCTAACTTGGAAAGAGGTGATATCACACTTTTTGGGGAGACAAGTGCGATTTCCAGGATAAATCCCACTTTTTGAGATGTAAACTGCAATTTATGCTACTAAGTTCTCAAGTGGCAGGTTGAGGAAAAAGTGTTGTCTCTAGTGCGGTTAGTACTTGTGAGCAGTGGAAAACACCAAAAAACATTCATAATTTATAATTTTGATAGAATTATGGAAAAAATGAAAGAAAACAACATCAAGAGACTGAAAACAACTGAAGTGAAACCCTGATTGAGGAAGCTAATGGTAGCTTAGGAATCTGAATTACAACGGTGCAGTCGCCATTTCTTAGAGTATAATCTCTTGGAAAGTATACCAAAAATACCTTACTTAAGTTATGAATGTATTTTAGCCATAGCAATGGAAATGGTTGGTCAACCCTTTAAATCTGCAATTGAAAGTTAAAACTAATCCTGCAAAAACCCAGATCTATGTAGCAAATGCAGCTAAACAAAAAAAGGAATAATAACTAATGTAAAAGTAACTCTAATGACCAATATACAAGGAAATTTTAAATAATAATTTCAATATGATATAATACCTAGTGAATAGGGAAAATTTTAGGGGCTAATATTTGTAGCAGGGCTAATTTTCCATGCTTTTTCCAAAAAACAATTGCCAATTTCCATTTTTTTTCCAAAAATTCGCCCAAATTGTATAGTGCACCATTATTTTACCTTAAAAATCGCCAAAATATTGTATAAACTAATATAAAATCATTTGAAACCTAAATATTTATACAAAAATATCACCAATTTTTTTACAATTTTCATATTAGGGACTAGTAAGATTTGCCAAGGTTTCTAAACTTTAAGATAAACTTCCATCCTTAAAATTTTCCCTGCTAGTGGAGGAAACAAGTATGTGGTTACTAGTCCCCCTAAAATGGGATGGGTTCTTGATTGTCCTCAAGGGTTCAACTTCATGTGTCTTTCTCTCTCAATGATATGCAAACCCAGAATATGTGGTGACCTCAAATGGGAGCTCATATGGAAAAAACAAATGGTAGCAACATGGAGAATGAACAAAGTGAATAATGAATGGAAGTACCCTCCTATTTATAATTATTGTGTTGTCCTCGAAAATGGAGAATAATAAAATATTATTAACCATAATATAGATCTAAATGTTTGGAATATTTTATTATATTTTGTTGCAGGGAAAAGATATTTAAATTGGTTAAATACCTTTATTTAGAAATAATAAACAAATAAATGATTTATTTATCATTTCAAGAATGTGGTTAAGGAATAATAAACAAATAATGATCTATTTAATTATTTCTAGGTGATTTAGTGAAATTTAACAAGGAATAATAACTAAATAATGATTTAATTAATTAGTCCTAGAGAAAAATAAGAAAAATAATGATTTATCTAATTATTTATGATAATTGGGTCAAATCTCACAAGGAATATTAGATAAACAATGGTTTAATTAATTATTCGTAAAGGAAAATCAAAGAAATAATGACTTATTTAATTATTCATCATGGGGTTTCTTGTTTTAACCATAAATAACTTAATGAAATATAGTTTATTAAATTATTTCCTATAGTGAAATAAATTTTATTATGGTAAAATTGGTCTTACATGGTGTACTTCGATCCACCTAGTTAGAAATTGTTAGGTGATCAATTTTTGGTGATAACACAATGCAATAAGTGAAGAATAGAGGAATCATAAATGAAGTTTTCCCAGAAAATAATTTGTCACCTCCATGTACTATATAAGGAGATGCATCATGCAACGAATTCAATAACTCTTCGAAAGGAAGTGACACAGAATGATCTTAGGGAAATTTTCGAGAAAATGGAAGAGACCATTAAACTAGGAAGAATAAGGTTTATGCTTTCATTGTGCAATGGTTTCCACACTACTACACACTTATTTCTCAAGAAAAACAACTATGCAAAAGTCTACATAGTGGCCTCCTCATACATTTCACCAATCCACCATTTAGTCAATTAGAGGTCAAGATCACATGCTATAAAATTTTCTAGCATAGAATAAGAAACGTACATTAGAAAATAGATGTAAAACATTCAGAAAGAAAAAAAAACAAGAAATCAATCTTACTACAAGTCAAAAGAAAACATACTCTTCATGTGCTCAACAATGTAGGAAGTAACCGCACACTTTATTCAATTTCATATCAGCTCACAAACATTAATAAACACCTAATTCTTCATTTCGTTCAAGAAGAGATTGAACCGAGGCTTTCTTTGTATAATCGATGACCACCTCCACCCCAAGGATTTTCACGAACTCAAGCTTCCCAGTGCTAATCATGGAAATGATTCGAGAAGCTCCATAGATATGCCTCACAGCTGCATGGTCAAGCTTCATACACCGCCTACTCCTCTTGAAGAAGAATGGGAAGATACAATTATTGATGAGAAATTTCATCCCATGTTTCATGCAAAGTTTGAGCTTCGCGTGTGTAGCGCTTCATTGGATTCCATGAAAAAAGTTGGTGAATTCGTGAGTCTTTCATGTTGAATGGACAAGAAAAATTCGAACAACAGAGTTGAAGAAAGGACCCAGTGGATAATCAACTAAGGATCAAGTGAGCCTCTTCATAAATTAATATGAAATATTCTATCAAGCATTTTTAGTTCAATGTTTGTAACAAACTGGTGGCAACCGTTGAGGCTCTCAATGTCCGTATTAAGAGATCACACAAGGGTGTGGGACCCCAATTTTTATAATTCCTTTCGAGAATCTCGTCGTCAAATGTGAGATGGCGATTAGTGGTGACTTTTCAAGTCACAATTATGGAGAGTTCTTACACATTTCATGTACCCATCGCATGTGAGGGCTACAAAATTAGTGGTGATGGAAACTAGAGACAAAAAATTGAAAGTAAATTCTATTTATGTTCACATATTATGATTCATGGAATGGTCTTCATTTGTGGGTCTCAAATCCTCATCAAATGTTGAGAGAACCGTGTCCACTATTCTCTTCTCCGTTTCTCACTCCGAACAAGACCTGTACAAATTCGTCACACTTGAAAGATCCATTGAAGTTGAAAAAATCCATAATTTTTCGCTCGCATTATGTACCCGTTGTGATAGAGCCTCTACCCTCTACAATTTTCAGAGAAATGGACATGATATTGGATGATTCTCCTTCTTCGACATTATATTCCTATGCAGTGTCCTCACAAGCTTACAACAAGCCACATAAACATTGACACAAGGCATGAGAAGGTGATCCAGTGCTACAAATAAATGGAAAGAGTTACCCAATATCACAGTATGTTGGTTATGACTTGACGTTGTACAAACTTAACTAATTTCCCACACGGAATTAAACCATCAACATCTAGACTGTCAATAAATCATCACCTAGAGAAGATGCCCTCATGTACAAGCAAAAATGGTGTCAACTTTACAATGGCCAACACAAGCTTTAAGACAACTATTTCATTCACTATCCAAACTTGTAAAGTTTCAATGCACTCTCCAAGAGTCCAAATAAATCACATGTGTGACAGTTAGTGGTATACACAGTGATATTCTCAAGAATCGACATCCATTGAAACTTAAACATAGAACTGATCTAGATATTTGATATCACCATGCGAGATCAAATCTGGCATATCGCATAAATTCGACATTCCAATGTAGTATATAAGAATATTCAACATTCAGTAAGTAGATCTAGAAATCCAATGTAATCTCCCAGCAGTCGGCCTCTCTTATCGGACCTCACAAAGCTTGAGGGAAACCTTTCAATCGACACGATCTCCAGTGAGTGGCTCAACACAACTCTACCCTCTAAGCTCAAAAAATATCTGGACTCTCTGTAGGATTTACCTTGGATGTCCAATTCAACATTTTATTTAAAACAAACAATCCCCATACCATGTTCTATTTCATTAAACAATAAATTTATGCATCATTCATGCAACAGTCCACTCCACACCACGTACAACAGGAATGTAAGTGAAGACTATAACACGAATCACAATCTCCAAGCTCTGATACCAATTAATAAATATTAAAAACTAATGATAGACTATATCATGAGAAAGAGACACTAGAGACATGGCGGAAAAGTCCTAAAGCCTTAATGTATATTGTCTCACACACACTCTCTAAAACAATAATGAGAATGATACAATATTAATATATCAAGAGTGTATCTCAATATAGTGTGTCTATATTGGACATTCAATCACTTTGGTTGAGTAAATTTCTCAACCATACACTAATCTAAGAGCCTAACTAGTTGTAGAGAATCTCTCAACCACAAGGACCTAAACTAACTCCCAAGTTTGAGGAACAATCACATTCTCGAATAGATAAGTAAGAATTAATCCAATATTTAGAATTTTAATTATTTTGAATATTTTGGACTTATTAATCATTTTTATGTGATAGTGAGGCTAAAAAACATGTGACATTCAATTTTTAGTGCACAAATAATATTGAATTTTTGTTCCACTAACTTCTAAAAATGTCATTCTTTATATATAATAATATTACATTTTTAACTCTTTCAAGTTTCCTTGTTTTACATGGTATCATAACCCTTCATGAATATATGTATTGATTTGAGAAATACAAAACAAAGTAGTTAATACTTTTTTATTTTATTTTTCCAAATACCATCGGAAAATACTTTGGGCTTCGAAAACCACGGATTTAAACTACTAATTCACCTTTTGACTCCTTTATGTAAATTTTGCATTCATTTTTTTTCATGTGCACTCTCTTTTGTTACACACAAACACACACAAAGATATATATATATATATATCTATATATATATATATATATATATATATATATGTTACAATTCCTCTGTCATCAATGACAAAAAGTTGCTTAACAAATTTTTCACCAAGGACATAGATTGATACAAAACCCCAAACTTGTTCCATAATTCCTTTATTTTAAATTCTCTTGAAACATTTAGTAGTACTAAATTTGACTCTTGAACTTTTGATCCTGTTTTATATTAGAATCCTAGTTAGTGTAATACCAATATCTGCAATAATCCGCTGATCATTTTCCACCAAAAGATATTCCATTTTGAGCATCTAGAACAGAAGACTCTACCCATTTAATTTCTCGATAACCACCTTTAAACTTATGGCCATTTATTTTTTTCCGCAAGAATCAATATCTTAGATCTCAGTGTGTAGCAAGGTTTTCCACTTGTCCAAATCAAAGTTCTTAGCCACAAGGGTGTCACATTGTATTCAAACTACTCTAACACCTAATACTGGTTTGAACATTTTATATTTAATTGTTACAAATTATTCTCAATAAATATAGAAAATATGTAATGATTCACATTCACATTTAACACAGATATTTTATCTTAGAATCTCAATTAGGTAAGCTAGAAATATTTTTCAATATATTATATGTTTACAATGTTACAATATAATATGTATATGTCTAGACATCCATAAATCCCAAATCCATCAATATTGAACTAAAATACAACTAAAGTTGCTTAACCAAAATTACAAAACCATGGATTTAAATACCATGCATGCAAAATTATAAAAGCGTTGTCTATGTGCCAAAAAAAACACCAAAAACAAAAGAAAAAAATCCCCTCCCAAAAAAACATTAGGGGCTACTACTACCCTTATGAATCCCTAGAACAAGGTAGGTTTCTAACCCATAGTGGACACTATGAATCATAGTTGTGGCTATTAGTCGAATGAATAGAAAATATTAGTGGAATGAATAGAAGATATACAGAATAAACAAGGGAGGCTATAGAGAAGCAAGTCCCTGCCTTGAGTAGGGGATAAGTTTTGCTGATGTGAGTTAGCATTCTCACTAGATCTGGTATCACACGGAATGTTGCAAGCACTATAAATATGGTTGTGGCAGTTAACGGTGGATGACCTATGATAGCACACCCGATCTACCTATGATAGCACACTCGAAAAAAACTATAGATGCAGTAACGATGAGTGACATCATGTATAGTATGGTACCATATGTTACCATTTGAACTCCACAGCTCAAAGATTTTCTATCAACTTCCATAGCTCAGATATTTTCTATCAGCTGCTTGAATTTTTCTTGTTACCATATGTTCTATTAAACTGTGCAACAGACAACCATTTGAATTCCACAACTCGGAGATTTTCTATCAGCTCCTTGAATTCTTCTTCCCATGCTTGTAATTTGATTATTTTCATACTATTAATAATTTCAGATGTTATTCTGAGTCTTTCATCCTATGCAGTCATGAACTCATCTTGGCACTTCTAGAGGGTTTTTTACAAAGGTGTGTTTGTTTAGAATGAGAGTAAGAAAGATGATGAACAAACCTCGAATAGCTGCCCATCCAACTGTGGAAAAAAGGATGCCAATTGCTACACATATTTGCAAAGGGACAGTCCAACCCCTGATGAGGTATGTCTGCTCACTGGGGGTGTTTTTGCTTGGGTTAGTGTTTCTGAGTATCATTGAACTTCCTCCCCTGTCATCCAATGTAGGGGAGTTCTTATTTGTTGAGTTCGGTTATTTTAATGGAAGCTCAGTAGGTGTGTCTTTGTTTCAACTTTGGGTGTTTGTCTATTCCTTTGTCTCGATTTGGAATGACTATGTATAGAGCTTCATTTTGGGAAGGCAGCTTTGTTTTTTCAGTGGAAGAAAATTGCACTCGTTGAGTTTTTTGGTGTGAGAGGGTGTTTAGTTCAATGCTATTTTTATGTTCTGGGGATTGAAATGGTCTCTTTATTTTTTCTTTTAGAGGAATTTTGTTCTCTGGACTCTCTGCAATTCTATCCAGGTTCCTTTGGTTGGGTTCTTTGGAGCTTTGTTTTCCTTATTAGGTGCTTCGAAGTCTGCATGGTCTTTATGTGGCTTGCCAAGTGGTGTATTTACTTTTTTTAGTTGGATAGAAGACCCCTCTGCCATCATCTCATTATTGATTATCCAGAATTGAGAAACATCAGGAGGGTGTTAGGAAACCATGAAGAATCCATTCATGACAATACAATATCAATCTTTATGGCAACTATTTAAAGAGGTTGCAATATTCATGGGCACACTTGTACAAAATAGGTGTCAAATGGCAGTGCTCGAGATTGAATGAAACATGCTTCAGAACATGGTTATCAGCCTGAGCAAGGGGGACCAATCATGAGTCTCGAATCAGGTTCAATCTGTGAATTGAAGTTGTGGAAGACTGACCAAGGAAGAGACAGTTCACCAGTTTGACAATGTGATCGAATTAAGAAGCCATCCTTGTAATTAGACAATGCAACATTGGAATAAGTGACCAGTAGGCATGCATTTTGCTAGTTTTCATGTTTTACAAAGTTCTTAGTTTTTCAGGTTTATTATTTATAATATACACCACTCAGAAGTGCTACAAAATTTTTCCCCTATACATCGTTAGGCTCGGTTACAGGCTAGTAGAGAGTTATGGAATTTTTTTATTGTATGACAACTTCGAAACATATCAAGATGTAATTATTCTTCAGGTCTGCTGTAGTTTGTTTTGATTAATACAAATCTCACAATTACAGTTTAAAAATGAATAAATTTGAGGCAAATGGAAAGAATAATTGTTGCATGTATCATGACAATATCGACAATATCATGATATAACACTAGTTTTTTAATGTGGCTATAGAGTTTCTTGATATATGTAGTATTGGGAAGAATTTCCTGATAGGGTCTGGAATATTCTGCTGAACTTGGTGAGTAGTAGCAAAAGTGTGTTGATGTGGGGGAGCTCCACTCTGGAGGTGCCCGGAGCTGATCTGTCTGCTATTATGATGGTGTATGTCTTGAGATTTGGGACTATATATAGGATCTCATGGGTCTTGAGGAAAAGTTGGTCAACCTCCCGTGGTGGGGTTTGAGAGGAGACTTGAGGTCTCACCAATTTGAGTTTAGATGTATCTTGCATCTTTTAATATTATTTTTTCTCCTCTCGGATGGGGCAACTAGAAAGTATAAGGTATGACTTGTGGGCCTCCAAGTGAGGTATGACTTGTGAACGTTGAGATCTGTAGTTAGAAACCTCTCTAGCAAAGAGAACATGACATTGTTGGCCAAGTTAGCAGAAGAATGTGGAAAGAGAGCCTCCTAAATTTGAGAATTGACAGTAATGTCTATCTTGTGTTCTGCTTGGACAATATAATTATTGAGTCAAAGGATATCGAAAAAGCCATCCATGATCTCCTTCTATGGGAGAATCCTTGGAGATTTATAGACCTGTGGGAGATATACCAAAGAATAAATAGCTATAAACCAAATGTAACCTAATCATGCTCTGGTTACTCCAGTAGAAACCTTGCTCTACTTCTACGTAATTTATTAGGCTAAAACTAGTGATAACTATTGTAGCAGTCCAGTCCGATCAAAACTTGGCATGTAAAATTGCCACAATTTATTTATTTATTTTAAACTTGCATACCCATTGATATAGAAAAAAATATTAAAAATATCATTATTTTTTAAATGTAGATATGCATTTAGACATCGATGCATTATAGATCTACCAAATTCTAACATTGTTATGCTAATAATACCATAACCATAAAGGATTTTGTCTACAGGCGAATCAACACAGAAAATGGTGAATTCAAATTGTCCTCCCAACTTTCCAATAAGCAGTGTTAATGTATCATTTGCACTATCACATGGACAACTTAGCCCATATAAAGATGTGCATCTGCTCTGCAAGCCATCCACTAACCAATCTACAATGATCTTAATCTAGTAAAGTAAAGAATGCTGATTTTTCTATACATGAATGGAATGTTGAGGTGATACTTTTAGATCGTTTTTAATCAATGGTGCCTAAATTAACCGTCTTGTAATTACTCACAACTAAGATATTATATTTATAAATTTATATTTTTCTGTATAAGCATTGTGAACAATTTTTTTTAATTTACAAGTCAGTTTTAAGAGTTACGTTGATGAACTACGGGCAATGCCAGAAGCCAGTATCCAATGGCAGAAGCCAATATCCAACGTGATGTAAAGATCGATTATATATAACCGGTGAAAGTTTTTTTCCTTCAAATTTAATCTCTGGAATTTAATGATCGTTTAAAAAAAAAAAAAAAATTAGTAAAAATAAATAAATAACAAATAAAGTAAATTTAACTTGCATAACTGCCAAGTGTCTCAAGCGACCATTACCAAGTTTTAATATTTCAGGACACACCATAGCCTTCTCTCCATTTCTTTATCGCTGGAAGTGTTTGTCTGTGGTGTTCCATGAGTCACACTAACCAGCATGGATTCTGCAAAGTGAGAAATGAGGCAGGGATTCTAAAAGGCAAGGAAAGGGATTCTGCAAAGCAAGGAATGAAAGATGAGGCTTAAGGGAGCGGCTGCATCAATATTCTCCATGAATAAAATTACAAATATTTTGCAAGGGTTGTTCAGAAGTAGGGATGGGTGACCATTAACATCAAGAGACACAAGCCGATTTGATACCCTGCTACTATTTGGGCAAGTGCACTTATTTTTTATTATATTTATTTTATTGGCTAAGTTGGTTTTATTTCTATTTGGTTTTTTCTTTTCATAAATTTGCTTCAATGCTAGATATTTCTTCAATTTATTCAAGAGAAGATATATAGATACAGATACAAACATCAATAGACACCGATAAAAAAGAAACAGAGGAAGTAAATGAATAAATAAAATGTAAAAAAGAAATTTAAGAAGATCTACACTCTTAAATAAATACATAGAATTAAATAGATACCTAGAATGAAACAAAGCGAGCAAAATTTGATTAAGGAAGCTTTACAACAGATTTACAACAGCTAACTTTTGCAGCATCAGAAAAAGTAAGACCGCTCGTTGCCTGGTCATTTTCTTTGCAGTCTTTATCTAAATTGCATCAGCATATTTGTTAGCAATTGACATCTTTTCCAGCCATCTTGAGCCCTTTTTTTAAACTAGGGCCAATAATCTAAAGAAATATAATTGCATTGGAAGAACATATAAATATAATTGCATTGGAACAACTTAAATTTGTTGTTTACCTATTGTATTTTGTTCCAGAATGGCAGGAAACTTGAGCACAGTGAATAGAGAAGATAGAGCAGAATTTGTTGTTTACATTCTGTATTTTGGCATTTTGGCAGGAAAAAGAATCCTAAGCAGAGCAAACACTGCAAAAATTTTTGTTTACCTTCTGTGTTTTGCTCCAGAATAGAAGGAAAAAAGGATCTATAGCATAATTTGTTGTTTAATTTTTGTATTCTTCCCCAGAATCGAAGGAAAAAGGACCCTTAGCAGAGTGAACATAACAGACAGAGCCAAAAAGGGATCCTGAGCAGAGTGAAGGATCGTGAGCAGAGTGAATGAAGGATTCTGAGCAGAGTGAACATAGCCGACAGGGAGTGAACATATAACATGGAAAATATTATGGTAGCAACGTGTTTTCCAACACATATATTGATAGTTGTCTATTCATTGCCTTGCATGGCTGTCTAGGTTGCAATTGGCAATTGTACAAGAAAGATGAAGAACATGAGGTAAGGAAATATTTACAACCAAATAACATTTAAATCATGGAACTAATGCCAGCATTAGTTTAGCAGTGCGAAATATAAATTAAATAAATTCAATATACTATATGGTTACAGCCCTCTCCACCTCGGGAAAAGGGCAGAGCCATGAAAAGAAAAATACGTTGTCATCTTTTAAAATGTTTTAAAAATTTGGTTAAATTTAACTATGCCAAACTCTAACTGAAGCATACTAATGTCAAATAGACATTTTCGATTACTATAGTCCCTGTGCCTACGATAGGGACTAATAATATATATATCTCTCCAACACCCTAGCGATCGATAGTGTTCTCTAATAATCTTCACCACTCTCATACTCTATCAATAAGTGAAATAGAGCATATATCCTAAATGCGGTCAATTTTTTGATGAAAGGATTGGATGTGATACATGATAAGGATTGGATGTTATACATGATAAAAACACTTTTATATATAATTTTTGTCTCTTGTGATTTTTCCCCAGAATCCTTGTCACACTCCACTCTCAAAATAATAATGTCGTAGTCTTTTCAGGCAACGTTTTGGCCTAGAATCCGACAAAGATTTTATCGGAATCATGTTTACAGATATTAAAATCATGTTTACAGATGTTAAAATTTAGTATTTAGAGTGCCCCAAGGGTTTTTGGTAGTGCTGAATCCATTTCCACTGTCAAAAATGAATTCCAAACACTCCAAATACCTGATTTCTTGAATTTTACTTGCCTGGATTCCAGCAAAAAACTGTCGTCCGGACTATTTCGTTGCCTGGGTAGACAACTCCCAAAATAATTTGACAATTGTAAAAACTTACACAACCAAGAAATTGATGACATAATAAAATAATTAAAAAGAACATCATAACCTAACACAACAGATCGATATTTTCATGTTTTTTACTAAATATGCATACACTATCTCATCCAGGAATTGACCTACAAACAATTTAATTGCACATCATTTTAATCTAGGATAAAATGTTGTTGAGGTTAATTTATCATCTCCAACTAAAATTCAACACACTCCACAAAAATTACAATGCATATCTCCATAAAATATTCAACACACCAATAGAATTTGTTTTGAAGTAATAAATCCTAACACTAGACTCACATTTTTAAAATATTCAGTACCAAATTTGACGATGGAAAAATGATGTTGACTATGTTCCTACACATAATCTAGAATAGATAAAAATACTTAGTTAGCAAGTTTTTAGAGTTATAATTCAAAAATACTTTTTCTTTTGTCTTCCAATCAATGGTTGTGTATGTCCTCTCAACAGTCCATACTCAACAAGTCCATTGACGTTTATGTTGGAATATTAAAGAATTCTAGAACAAATAGTGGAGAATAAACTCCTCTCTATAACAGAGAGAAATTAATAAAATTTCACTCACAGGAAACAGAGTTTCAACTCATAAAACAAACTTTTATTCCATAAAAAATGTTGTTACAAATTATTCCTCTAACAGAGGGATTAAAACCGTGACTGCTGCTACAACACAGTGCACAAAGAACACCTTCCTATCTCTCAAAATAAACACTCTGTCTCTCTGAAAAAATACGTTGCTTTGTATTTTCAATTTCGCACTGTTGTGCATAAAAACGACTCTGTTCTATTTAAAAATAAAACATTGTATACAAACAGGCTCTCGGGCCTTTCTTTTATAAGTGGCGCGCACATTATAAAATATAAAAACAAAACATATAAACTTATCAGGTCCGCGTGTTAAAAAAATTTCAAACGGCCCAACTTAAACTGTGATTGTGATTTTGCGATGTGTGATGCACGATCGCATCGCAAATATCTGCGATCAAGCGTATGGCGTAAACAAACAAAAGTGCGATGTTGCGATGTGCGATGGGATCGCATCGCACATTTCTGCAATCAACACATATGGCGGAACAATAAAAATGTGATGTGCGATGTTGCGATCTGCGTGATGGCACGATCGCGCGATTCCATCGCGGTTTCAACCACATCCGCAATACATTTAAAACTTGTTCATTGCGATATGCAATTTTTGCTTAAGTGGTGGGGACCACTTTTCCTCCTCTTCAGATATTTAAGTCCTCCACCTGTTTTTAAAACAATTTCATTCATTTTTTAGTTGTTGAGGGCTTTAAATGCCCGTAAAGACTGTCTTTAATAAATCTGTTCTTCCGTGCTGTGAAGCCACAAAAGTCTTTGGCATTCAAGTCTGTTGTTAATCAAAACGGCTACCGCCTTTGATAAAATATCAAAGGGATCAAATCCCATCTGCTCTTTACTGCACCTGTGCGCTTTCCAATCCTTTTGCAATTGGTTCAGGACATCGGCAACCGCCTTTGCCTTGGCATCAATGTGCTGAAATATTTCACTTCTGCAGTTACTGCTGATTGACTTCAGCAGTTGGAATTAATTTCCAACACTCCCCCTTAATTTCAACCGCTGGGTTTTTCTGCATACCCAGGCATTTCCTGAAATGTTCAAAGTTTTTCTGCGCAAGTGGCTTTGTGAGGATATCGGAAAATTGATCCTCTGTTCTGCAATGATGGAAAACTATCTCACCATTGTTAACCAATTCACGTATAAAGTGAAACTTAGTGTCAATGTGTTTAGTCCTTTTATGAAAAACAGATTTTTTAGACAATGCAATAGCTGAGCTATTGTCACAAAAAATCACTGTCCCTTTTACCTGTTCTTGACATAAGTTTCTCAACATTTTTCTCATCCAAACTGCTTGACACGCTACTGCTGTAGCTGCCACATATTCTGCTTCTGCTGTAGACAATGCTACAATGGGTTGTTTCTTAGAAGCCCATGAAATGGCTCCTGAACCCATGTGAAAAACATAACCGGAAGTGCTCTTCCGATCATCAACACTTCCAGCCCAATCACTGTCCGTGTATCCAACTAAATCTGAACTTTCTGAAGTAGTATAAAAAATACCAAACCTTTTAGTACCTTTAACATACCTCAAAATTATTTTTGCTGCTTGCCAATGTGCATCCTTTGGCTTTTCCATAAACCTCGAAATCAAACTAACAGCATGCATTATGTCCGGCCTAGTTGCAGCCAAATACATGAGGCTGCCAACTATGCTCTTGTACAAGCTAGGATCAAAATCCTTGTTGTTGTCCTCTCTGCTAAGTTTTAATCCCATCACTGTGGGAGTGATCGCTGCTTTTCTTTCTTGCATGTTAAATCTTTCAAGTACCTCATTAACATACTTTGCCTGTGAGATGAAAATCCCACTTTCATCTTGTTCTACTTCTATTCCTAAGAAGTATCTCAACAAACCCATATCAGTCATTTCAAATTCTTCATTCATGACTGTTTTAAAATTTTCAATAAGGTAATCATCATTACCTGTGAAAATAACATCATTAACATATAAAACTACAATCAACATTTTTCCATCTTTTTATTTGATGTAGAGGGTGGATTCTCCCTCACACTTTTCAAATCCATTCTCCAATAGATAGGAATCTATCCTACTATACCACGCTCTTGGCACTTGCTTTAGCCCATAAAGAGCTTTCTTCAACTTACATACTTTGTGTTCTTGGCCTTTCTTTTCATAGCCGAGAGGTTGTTCAATGTAAACCTCTTCCATTAACACTTTGTTTAGGAATGTTGACTTCACGTCCATTTGGTAAAATTTATACTTGTTTTGTGCTGCTATGGACAACACTGCTCTCATGGTTTCCATTCTAGCAACCGGTGCGAAAGTTTCCTCATAATCTATCCCATGCTTCTGTTATAATCAGCATCTATAAGTCTTGCCTTGTGTCTCTCTATTTTACCTTCAGCATTACTTCCTTGCCCGTAGACCCATTTAACACCAATGACATCTTTACCTTTTGGGAGTTCAACCAAATCCCAAGTTTTGTTCCCCTCTGGCATTTATCTCCTCATCCATAGCTTCTATCCATTTCTTATCCTTAATAGCTTCTTCAAAGTGGTTAGGGTCATCAACATGACAATATAAAGCAAAAAAAGAATTGATACCTTCATTAGCTATATCTTGTTCATAAATATCTTTCAAGCTTTTGAATTTCTTACCTCTTTCAGTAGATGTACAAGTGCTTGAAGAAGAACTTGAATTTCCTCCTTGTGGTGTGCTTGGAGAAGCACTTTCATTTCTCCTCAAGGGTGTGCTCTGCTGCTCTTATGTTGGTTCTGCTGTTTGAGGATGTATTTCAGCCAATTCATCATCGTTTTCATCATGAGATAAACAGAGTTTAACATTCACTGTTTTCTCTATGCTTCCATCGCAAGCTTCCTCTTCAATAAACTGAACATCCCTGCTCACAATAAACTTCTTGGTGAATGGGTTATATAACCTGTATGCCTTGGATTCCTCACTGTATCCAATGAAAATACATTTCTCCCCCTTGTTGTCCAACTTCTTCCTTAGTTGATTCGGTATGTGTGCATAAGCGACACATCCAAAAACCTTCATGTGTGTGACACTTTTCTTTGTGCCACTCCATGCCTCTTCCGACACTTTGTTCATAACTTCTTTTTTAGGGCACCTGTTCAAAATGTACGCTGCACAATCTACAGATTCAGCCCAATAATCATTAGGCAAATGCTTTGCCTTTAACATACTCCTTGCCATGTCCATTATAGTTCTATTCTTCCTTTTGGCTGCTCCATTTTGCTGCGGAGTATATCTAGTTGTAAACTGCTTATGAATACCATTTTCTCTACAAAAATGTAGAAAATATTTAGAGATATACTCACCTCCTCTGTCAGTCCTTAGGACTTTGATGTGTAGCCCACTCTGGTTCTCAATAAGTGCTTTGAAATTGCGAAAATTTTCAAACACTTCACTTTTGTTTTTCAAAAAATAAACCCAAGTTTTTCTTGTAAAATCATCTATAAATGTTAACACATAGTGGCTGCTTGCAAGCGATGGAGTTTGCATTGGTCCACACAAATCTGAGTGGACAATCTCTAAGGGTGCTTTCGCCCTTATGTTTTTCCCGGAAGGAAAACTTTCTCTGTGTTGTTTCCCCAAGATACAACGTTCGTAAAGGCTGTACGGTTTCTCTATCAATGGTAAACCTCTTACCATTTCTTTTCTATTCAACAAATTAAGACCTCCAAAGTTGAGATGTCCAAATCTCAAGTGCCATAACCAATTATCATCTTTTGGTTCACTTTGGAAAGTCTCTTGTGCCACTGCTGCTTTCTTTTCTTCATTTTTCAAGTCTGCTCTCATTCTAAGAGGGAACATCCTGTTCCTTGTCATCTTCACTTTAGCAATACATTTTTTGCTGGGTGGTTTGTCCATGATGGTACAAACATCATCCTCAAAGAAAACATTATACCCCTTATGGACAAGTTGTCCAATACTTAAAAGGTTACACTTCATTCCTGGAACATAATAAACATCTGTTATAGTTTTCTTTGCACCTTTCCTTGTTAAAACATTTACATTTCCTTTTCCCAAAACATAAACTTTGCTATCAGTTCCTAGTGTGAATTGTGACTTCACACTCTCATCTAACATAGAAAACATTTCTAAGTTTCCAGTCATATGGTTACTGCAACCAGAGTCTAGAAACCATAAATCTTCACTTTTTTCTTCAGCCATATTACAAGCTAAAAACAAATTATTTTGGCTGATATTTTCTCTAGTGAAATTTGCACTAGTTCGTTTGCCATATCTTGTCGCTTCTTTCTACATTCATTCGCATAATGACCAATATTTTTACAATAATGACATTTGACATTGGATTTATCATACCGTCCTTGAGCATTCCGCTCGTTGTTGCCTTGGTCGTGGCTATGATTTTCACCGTTGCACCTTCCATGTGAATGTGAAGGGTTGTTCCTTCCACCTCTCGTTTTGGCTTCTTCCTTTTCCTTCCTCTTCCAAAAGACATCTGGGTCTTAAAGACATGCTCAAGAGATAAGTTTTCATTCCTACTCAATCTCTCTTCATGGGTCATCAGTGATGCATGTAGTTCATCCACTGAAAATTTTGTGAGATCCCTAGTCTCCTCTATGGTGGTGAAAATCACATTGAATCTTGAGGGTAAACTTCTCAAGAGTTTTTCAACAATCCTCTTGTCTTCAAGAGTCTCTCCATGAGATATTATTTGTGTGACCATTCCAATCACATGAGTGAAGAATGAGTCAATAGTATCTGACTCTTTCATACAGAGAGTCTCAAAGTCTCTCCTCAGCAACTGAAGTTTTGTTGTCTTCACCTTCTCCATACCCTGATAAGCTGTCTTGAGATTTTCCCATGATTCTTTGGATCTATTAGCTGCTGCTATCCTCGGAAACACACTCTCATGCACTGCTTGATACAATAAGAAAAGAGCCTTGGCATATTTATTCTTATTGCTCTTCAGATGTTCTCTTCCTTCCTGAGTTAACACATAAAACTCTGCTTAATTTGCTGGCTCTTCAAAGCCATCCTCAACAAATTCCCATAATTCTTGGGAGACAAATAATGCTCTCATGGTTATTGACCAGTAGTCATAATTTTTCCCATTAAATTGTGGGTGATGGATATTTCCCATACCCATACCAGTGCTGGCTCCAGCCATTCTGCACTGTTAAATATGATTCAAACAAACTTGACTGTGTGTTTAAATTAACTAACTGTACTGCAACAGTAACACAAAATTGTATAGAGAAATACCTTTGGATTCTTCTTGTCTGAGTCTTCACACTGTTAGAGATGCTGCTGCAACAAAGAACTCCTTTCCTTTAGCTTATTTGACCTTCAAATAGCCTAGAATAGCTCCGGTACCATGTTCTAATATTAAAGAATTCCAGAAAAAATAGTGGAGAATAAAATCCTCTCTATAACACAGAGAAATTAATAAAATTTCACTCACAGGAAACAGAGTTTCAACTCATAAAACAAACTTTTATTCCATAAAAAATGTTGTTACAAATTCTTCCTCTAACAGAGGGATTAAAAACGTGACTGCTGCTACAACATAGTGCATAGAGAACACCTTCCTGTCTCTCAAAATAAACACTCTATCTCTCTGAAAAAATATGTTGCTTTGTATTTTCAATTTCGCACTGCTGTGCATAAAAACAACTCTGTTCTATTTAAAAATAAAACATTGTATACAAATAGGCTCTCAGGCCTTTCTTTTATAAGTGGCGCGCACATTATAAAATATAAAAACAAAACATATAAACTTATCAGGTCCGCATGTTAAAACAATTTCAAATGGCCCAACTTAAACTGTGACTGTGATTTTGCGATGTGCGATGCAAGATCGCATCGCAAATATCTGCGATCAAGCGTATGGCGTAAACAAACAAAAGTGTGATGTTGCAATGTGCGATGGGATCGCATCGCACATTTCTGCGATCAACACATATGGAAGAACAATAAAAATGCGATGTGCGATGTTGCGATCTGCGCGATGGCTCAATCGCGCGATCGCATCGCGGTTTCAACCACATCCGCAAGACATTTGACACTTGGTCATTGCAATATGTGATTTACGCTTAAGTGGTGGGGACAACTTTTCCTCCTCTTCAGATATTTAAGTCCTTCGACTGTTTTTAAAACAATTTCATTCATTTTTTAGTTGTTGAGGGCTTCAAATGCCCATAAAGACTGTCTTTAATAAATCTGTTCTTCCGTGTTGTGAAGCCACGAAAGTCTTTGGCATTCAAGTCTGTTGTTAATCAAAATGGCTACCGCCTTTGATAAAATATCAAAGGGATCAAATCCCATCTGCTCTTTACTGCACTTGTGCGCCTTCCAATCCTTTTGCAATTCGTTCAAGACATCGGCAACCGCCTTTTCCTTGGCATCAATGTGCTGCAATCTTTCACTTCTGCAGTTACTGCTGATTGACTTCAACAGTTGGAATTAATTTCCAACAGTTTATGAGAAATATGTTTTATTAATGAAATATTCTTGATAAGAATAACTTCTCGTTTGTTCATGCAAAAAAAGATTGATAATTTGTTTCAGATTGAATCAAGGATTTTGAGGATTTTCAGGAAACCATAGGGAATGATAAATCTTACCTTTTCACATCAGTAGAAGCTTATGTCTCGTACTTTATGATTTTTATAAAAAATGAATTCTGTTGGGAGAAACACTTACAATTATTTTTGAAGGAAATCAAATGAAAACGATCCCACCCTTTTTAGTATAAAAACGAAACAATGGTCCAACTATCATATGTTCAAATTGTGATCATCCAAACAAGTGATCAAACTTCAACTAATTGAGCTCTCAAGCCTATCTCACCAAGCAACTAGTTCTTGACTTAATCTCTTTTTGGTATACACTTACTATCTTTTGTTATGACCTAAGATATTGTGAATAAACATCTATCTACTCATTTGGAACTTGGTTACCGAGAGTGGCCAATCTAGTGGACAATTTTTTCTAATAACTCATAATTATGCAATTGTTGGAACTTTGCTTGCTGTCAGTGTTGTAAATGGTTGAATTTATACCACTAAAGAGAAATTGTGGTATCCCGTCTTCATCGACATTTACTCTTGAACAAGAGGCATGAACCACTAGAAACATTATGAGATTGATCCAAATAAAAAAAATAGAACCTAGGCCTTCTATAACAACCCCAATATGATATGCATTGAATGCAAAGAAAATTGAAAACCATTAACATTTATACATGTCAAATTATATGAGAAGGAACTTTGCATTCAAAACCATTAACATTTATATAGGTCAAATTATATGAGAAGAATTTAAAAGAATAATTAGTGGGAATCAATATGTGAAGAAAGAATTTTTTCATGAACCTTCATCAACATAACCCTATTCAATTTCAGTAAATTTCTTTGTGGCATTGTGTAAAATGTTCTGTCCAAATAAAATGCAGTTCTAACGTGAATATGTATATAAATATTACTTCATAGAAAATGGGACATTAGAGTTGTAAATTGGATGACAATTCATTGTTATTTATCACATTTCATTATAATGGTTGAATTAAAATATAACATGGTTCAAGGTATGTTGTTACCTAAGTTAGTAGCTGCGCCCATTGGAATAATGATATCTATTTTAATTCCCTATGAAAACTATAATTTGAAACTCAAAATATTCTTCGTCACTAAAGCCATGGATACTTAAATATGTCATATGTGGAGGATATTAGCTTCACTATCAATGAGTACCATATGGTTGTTATTCCTGGTTAGTTATATGGTTTGTATTCCTCGTCAGTTGAATTCCTTTGGTTGTGTGAACCACACAAACTACTAATGATTAAAGAATACTCGTTGTATTGCAAGCTTATTTCAATTTACATCATTATGAGCAAGTCCGGTTAGCTATGTGTAGGGTTTAAGAGAAATGGTAGATGGAATTCTTGTATGGGTTCAAATATTGATATATAACATGATGTCAATTTTTAAAAACCATTAAAAAAATGCTTAATGGGATAATTGGCATAATATTCTAAATACAAGAATTAATAAAATATGGAAAAAGGAAAATTCATTATATAATTAAAAAAGTGAGAAAAAAAACGTTTTAAGATATATCTTACACAAATCAACCTCGTCAAATTGTTTTTTAACATGTATCTCACACAAAGAACCTCACCAAGGAACTCTAATTTTAGAATTTAATTACACGAAATTATGAATATATCTACTAGCTATTAGGAAATTAAAATTAGAGTTGCAGAGAGGGTGGAATTTGGAATATTTTCAAACTAGAGGTTGAGTTTCATTAGAACCCAAACGCTCAGTGTACTCAATCAAGATCGAGGAATGCACCAAGTGATTCATAAATATTTTTAAACAAATTTTCCTTTTTCCTATTGTTTTTAATTATTTATTTCATCTCTTTTCCTCTTTTCATTTGTACATTCACGGACTGTAATGCAATGTCTCGTGTTCACAATTAATGAATGATATGTGGTACAATGCATTTGTATGTATTGATATTGTAAGGAGACCCTAGAAATTTATACATAGACTATGATATTTAATATCATTTCATGTCATGTCTTGTGTTTTTACAATATGCACAATACGATTTAAGAATTTTGAGTGTATCCATTCGTGGATTCTAATACTAATAAATATATCCCTTTTTTAACAAGTTTAATAAATGATATTAAAACTTATTGGAAACGTTAAACGTTATTGAGATGGGGTGAATCAATAATGTTTCTTCTTATCAATTTTCACCAATTTAAACTTCCCTAATGAATCATGCATATATTAACCAACATAAAATTAATAAACCTTCACATAAAATTAGACAATGCAACCAAAAAAAAATGAGAGCAATAATACACAACACAACAAAACACAAACACATCATCACACATGAGACAAAAGATATCTAGTGGAAACCCGTCCTAGAGGAAAACCATCGTTGTTGTTGTTGCGCTGATCTAAGTCTCTATTATGTCAATAAATAGTATTTTATATAGATTTTTTTACTCCCATCAACTAGGAGACTGGACCTCATCTACAATTTGAGAACACCCATGAACTAGGAGACTTGATTTTATTGATCATATAGGAAGAATTTGTTCTCGCCTGGGTCTATCAACAACCATCTGCTACAACCCACCACGATCAATGATCCTCTCCCAAATCCGATTGGAATATCCAACACCTATTAGATGGAGAAACTTATTCCTTTTATAGATGCTATGGAGCCACTTCTCCACGCTCACAATGTCACTACTACTCTACTCTATGTAGACCTCATTTCACATATTTTCATATTAGATCCCAATACTCTCTTCTCAAATTGATTTATCTATGCAATACGATCTCAGCAAGAAGACCCTCTACAATAAATAATAAAAAACACCACAAAAAACTTACCCTATATTCACGCAAATAGTGGTTAGAATAAAATAATCAAATTTGGACAATATAATCACCAACAAAGAAAATATCATCCATCAACAATGCTCTCGAAACAATATATGCTTCATCAATGTGAATTTGATCTACAAATTTTATATACCTCTTTAGAACACTCCTCCATGCTTCATATATACTCTAATGTTTGTCATCACCTTTGTGTGTTCACATACATCAGTAACTGAACCTATGTATTATTTTCAACTATGGAAGATAGACCTCCTATATCCGCAATCATGTCTACTTACCCTACACTCAATAGTCTAAACTCACAATGATGTATCACTAGTAGAAAAGGATGAAATTAGTGACTGGGTGACTAAAAATGTTAGTCACAACAATTATTTAAAGTGACTTACTACTAAAAATGAGAAATTTTAAGTCACCGAACTAAAATGACTAACTTAAATGACTAATTTAGTCGAGGGATAAAATATACGACTAGATAATAAGTGAATAAAATAAAAACAACTAACTTAAATGACTAATTTAGTCTATGACTAGGTAATAAGTGACTAAACTAAAAGAGACTAACTTAAATGACTAATTTAGTGTAGGACTAGAATATATGACTAGATATAAGTGACCAAAATAATAATGATTAACATAAATGACTATTATAGTCCAAGAATAAAAATATGACCAAACAACAAGTACATTTATGACTAAATGACAAGTATACAAATTAGTCATTTATGTTAGTAATTTTTAATTGTTTCACTCCGGAAATGGAAAATTGCAATTTTGATACCGAAGTGTCACATTTCACTACAGGGGTCTTTGAATCCATATGTAGTGTTCAAATTTAGAGACAAAGAGGTCTCTGAATCCATCTACAGTGTTGTTTCCACTGTCAGTACCTTAGCAGCAAATCCTCTCACATTGGATTAATTATTTAATCTTGGGGATATCCCAAAGCACAAATTTATGGGGTTTTTTGTGCAACTAGATCAATAGCACTGAAAACCATTTTCCCTCTCATATACATTATGATATGTATAAAATTTACCCTCAAACCTAGTTAAATGTGCTTGTTATTCACTTGTAAGCATCATATGTGATTTTAAAGCCTCCTAATTTCATTAAGGTTTAATGACAAGGCTCTGCGAATCAATTGTGGTGTGCAAAACCTTTGAATGGTAGATAGATCCCTCATAGAGGCCATATAATATCCCTTTGAGAATATAACTAATGCGGTGCTTTGAAATGTGGTCACTGATTATTTAGGACTTAAGTCCTTTTTATCCTACCTTGGCCATAGTAAAGGTCATGAGACCCATTCTTATCAGGCAAAACATACTAAATGACCATATTCCTAGCTAGAGGTATTGTTCATGGCAATTGAGCATGAGAAAGATTTATTTAGGGACCAAGGCCCTTGTTTTCCTCTCCTAACCATAACATAGTTACTAACTCCCACATCTGATCATAAATACCTCCTATGGTGTCCATATCCCGACTTAAGACAAAGTATCCATTAAAGAAGACCTATGTGCTTTTTAAGGTCCACTTCTCATGTTACACTCTGACATGTGGTCGTTTCCTCCTCTTGTAATTGTCCAAGAATTTATTTCCATGCCTTTATATCAATATCTATTAATCTTTTGTTTTTTAATCATTTTTATTTAGAAAAATTTATTTTAACTATCTACTTAAATTTTTCTAATAACATAGAAAATAATAAAAAATTTATAAAATTCAATAAAAACATAAAAAAGAAAACTAAAAGAAATTGAATAAAAAATAGAAAGACTATTTAAAATAAATTTGATCAATAATCTCTTCCTTCTAACAACCTATTCCACCCTCTTTAAGACAAAAGACTAGAAAAATGAATAAAAAATAAAAAAATTATTTAAAATTATCTTCCTTATTATAACCTATAACATTCTCTCTTCATTTTCCATCTCCCACCCAATTAAGATCCCTCCTTGTTTCCCTCTTCAATTTTTTTCACGGACTTTGATTTTTTCTTTTATATTTCCCTCTGCCCATTTATTAGTTTGGAATGAGTTTAAAATTTCATGGTTTCAAAGTCTACACATTTAATAATTTGGTGGGAATTTAAAATTTCATGCTTTGAAAGTCTTTTTCGATTGCAGCTAAAAACCTGTTATAACAACTAGAAATGGATCTAATTTTCAGAAACAGATCACTCAAGGTGTGTAAATCTCTTCCAACTTCCATTGCAACACAACCTACACCTTTTTTCTTGGGTTTTATAGACTTCCAAAATCGTGGAATATCTATGAATACTTGCAAAACCTTTACCAATGATCTGGAAAACCCCAAAATCTATACTTGTGGCTTTGCTAAATTTATTCGCCCAAAATGGCTGAGAATGCTCCTTGTTTAATACGGTAATGATAAAAATATGGAAAGCCTGAAAAAACTTTGAAAATATTCATTTCTTACTCTAAGATTGGCATTGAGCCCTTTACTCTCATGAAGATTGGTAGAACAAGTATTGAGAAATTTTGAAAATGCAGGGATGCGGGCTTTTACATTTTTTAAATGGGTAGACAAACAACAATGATACACACATAGTGTTGAGGCTTATCACATTATTATTGTCAGTCTAGGAAGGATAAGGAATTTTGAGCTTATATGGGTTGTAATAGATGATATGAAAGGCAAGGGGATTTTGACCCAAGAAGCATTTTCTCTGGTGATCAAGTGATATGCCAAGGAATGTATGGATAAGGAGGCGATCGAAACTTTCAAAAAAATGGGAAAATTTTGTTTATCACCAGATTTGGCTTCCTTTAATAATCTCCTTATTTCTTTCTGTAAATTGGATAATCATCTATCGGACTCTGTTCTGCCCGACCGTAAGGTAATCATCCCAAATGCTGAATGCCTTTACTATATTTCAATTAGGGTCTTTATTTTGAATGTGTTGTGTTCTAATAAAGTTACGTGTGGTGTTCCTGGAGGATTTAATCCATCGTTGGTAATGGTTTTTAGTGGGGTTACTATATGATTGAATTTTTTAAATAGTTTTGTAACTATGCACATGCTTTTCATTTTGGTAAAGAAGGTTTGTGAAGTGGAGCAGTATGGAAAACTGGGGGCATTGAAGAGTGGAATGGATCTAGCTATGACAGGGATGGAACCTCAATTCACTCAGTCTCAAACAGTGAATGCTAGAAGAGAGTGGGGATGTCGCAGGCAACAATGAGCACTCACAAAGGCCATTACCTTCTAATGCTAATGGAGTAGTGAGTCAGTCTCCTCAGTCTTAGATAGTGAATGCTGGAAGAGAGTGGGGATGTTGCAAGAAATAATTGGCACTCGCAGAGATCATTACCTTCGAATGCCGATCGGGCAGTGAGTCATTATTTAGTGAGATGGAATAAGTTTGCAAATGCACTTGGTATCTATGAAATTTCTCTAGAAACAGATCCTTTCACCGTGGAGGCTCACATTGGAAATGGAATTTGTCTCTAAATACAAGGTCTCATTCCAAAGGCATTTGAACACTTTGCAGAAGCTCTTGCGCTTCGTCCCTAGAATGATTTTCCCCTCATGCACTGTGGAGTTTTTCACAAAGATTAAGGGAACTTGCTAGATGCAGTACATGTTTGTTTCTCACATCTAACAATATTTGTGGTTTTATTCTTTTCTGTACATATTTTTTTGTGTTACTTGCTTGTTCCAAATTCTTTATAGTAGTAGGATTTTTATATTGTATTTTCAAACCGAATGCATTTGAATATTACTAGGATAACCGAAATATATTTACAGTAACCATGACATCAATATAGAAATGTGAAAATCAAATGAACTCAGTTTTGAAAAAAAAAACAACAATGTCAATAATGACACAATTTCTGGGATGACACTATTAGAGCTGTGAAGCTTCACTAAAGTCAAATTTTCAAAAGTTTATTTTTAATGTACCAAGCCTTTTTAAGGTATCCCTACATGTTATCATATCAATAAATGTTGATGAGATGGTATGGACATATACTAACTCATGGTTCCCCACTTCTACAAATGTATGCTACAAAGTAACCCGGAACATAACTGATAGAATTTTTAACTTGTTTCCTTTTCATAAAATGGGCACTCTTGAGTCTTTGGCATGAAATCTTGAAAAAATTCATAGTCTGGGTTATTTCAAACAAATATATTTCTTATAAAATTTCGGTACATTTTAGAACTACCCAAATGAATGACTTTGTTTCAGGGATAGATATATACCCTCTTTAACAAATAGATCACATTGGATTCATTTTCATGGAAGTTTATCATATTGATTTATTTATTTAATCTGGCATTCACAGTATATTTTCCATGAAATTATGATATGCTACTATGAACAATCTGAAGACAAATTTTCTTTTCACACAGACAAAAAAATTCTCTACCAAATAACAACTGAGTAGAATATAAATAATTTCACAAAATTTACACAATAAAACACACATTTTTTCTAGGAAACCCAACAAGAAAACCCTTGCCTTCTTCATAATTTTATTAAGGAAAATTGAGAAACAAATCGGATACACATACAAGTTGGTTCTAATATGAAAATACAAGAATTTTCCTGCTTTTCGTAGGCCTGAAACTTATTCTTGATAGCTGACTTTCTTCCCTCTCCTATATGCACTAGAGGCTCTAATTTTCCAACAAAAAACCTTAGGAAATAATGTCTTATTTCCTATCATTGGATAAGCTTCTATTAAATAGGGATTTCCCCTATTTCTATGCAAACTAAAAAGAGAAAATTTCCTTCCTCAATATTTCGGGCAAGGAACACTTTCCTCGTTCCTCCACAAGATACATTTCTCACAAACTCGTGATCGAGAATTCATTTATTAATTGTGTTCCCTTGATATCCTTATAAGGTTTTATATTAGGCTATTTTTCGTGAGTTTTATAAATTAGGAGTTGAACTAGAGCTTTTCTAATTAAAAAAATTCAACACTCTTAGTTAATTGTGTCCTTCTAGAATTGAGGATGCTAACTCCACTTATTCACTCAGTTCCTAATTTAAATCACACCATATTATACATAACTCATACTCCAAAAAATCGCATTATTCAAACTACTTTTTTAACTTTTACTGATCGTTGTAACTCATATATGTCTAAGAATATCTCCAAATTGATTCCTTGAATCAAGACAGATCAAGGAATTCATTCCTTCAATAATTTTCAACACTCCCTCTTAGCAAGGAAGTGATTTTGTAAAACTCCCAACTTATGTCTGTGATGAACAAACTACATTTTTCCAATGCCATGGTCATGATGTCTGTCATCTTCTCCCTTATTGGAACTTAATGTAGCTTGACTATCCCTTTCTGCACATAATCTCTAATATGGTGATACGAGATCTTGATATGCTTTGAGCGATCACGAAACGTTGGACTCTCAAAGAGTTTAATGCAACTCTGATTATCACAATGTACCATGGTAGGCTCCATCCTCTATTTGAAAATTCCCACAAATAACTTCCTCATCCAAATAGCCTTGCAAGCTGCTTGACTCGAAAAAATGTACTCGGCCTCTGTTGAACTGAGTGCAACTAATATTTGCTTCATATTGTACTAAGAAATTGTAGTTGACCCAATGATGAATATGCCACTTGAAGTACTCTTCATGTATATGGAAATGCCTACTCAATATACATCAATCAATCCCTCAAGCCTCAATCAACCTGTTTGTACCACAATCCATAGTCTGTTGAGCCTCTTAGATATCTCAACACATGCTTTGCAACAATCCAATGCACTCTGGTTGGTTCAACCATAAACTAACTTAGCTGGTTTATTGCAAAAAAAATATCAATTCATGTGTTGACCAAGTACATAAAAGATCCATTGAGTTGCCTATATACTCTAAGATCCACTCGCTCTGTTGTAGTAGTACCCATATTCCTCTATTTTGTGACTAGAGGTGTGGCCATGGGCCTACAATCTTGCATATGAAATTTCTGGAGAATCTCTATTGTGTAATTTCCCTATCCCACAAAGATCTCACCATCACCCTGCCAAACCTCCAAGCCAAGGAAATAGTGAAGGAGCCCCATATCCTTCATCTCAAACTCCATTGCAAGGTCCTCCTTTCAATCCTATATCAAGCTCTCATCTCCAGTGAATATAAGGTCGTTGACATAGAGAACTAGAATGAGCGGTAGCCCTCCAACCATGATGTAGTACAGGTTGGCTTCTACCTCATTCTTAATGAAGCCCAATCCTCAAAGGTAGCTGCCAATCTGAGTGTACCATGCTCTTAGAGCTTACTTGATCCCATAAATAGATCTCTTCAGCCTGCACACATGTGTGTCTCTCTTGAACTACTCAAACCCCTTTGGCTGCTCTATATAGATCTCCTCATCAAAAACTCCATTGATTAATGTTTTCTTCACTTCCATCTGGTGGATCTCCCACCCCATATATGTTTCAAGTGTTAGAATAGTCCTGATGGATGAATACTATGCTATTGGGGAAAATGCCTCTTGACAGTCTATTCCCTTTATTTGTGAGAAGTCTTTCGCCACAAACTTCGCCTTGAACTTCTCCACACTCCCATCTGCTCCATGCTTCAACCTGCACACCCATCTAGATCCAAATACGGTTTTGTCCTTAGGTCATGGAACAACCTCCTAGACATCATTCTTCATGATAGAGGAATACTCCTCCACCAAACCTGTTGAGAAGCTACCTCCTCATAAGAATAAGGCTCACTGTCCACCAAATTTGTCATCAATGCCATATAACATGTGTACCTTTGTGGTTGTTTAAACTTTACTTCGCCTAAACATTGTGCTAGGAGCCTCAACCTGCTCTTTAGCATTCTGGGTTAGCCTCTTGACCCACTTTCCATTTTTCCTCCGTGTGGTGGTTGGCTCTGGCTGATCTGTTTTCTCTCGGCTTGGTTTTTCCTCCTCATCCTACTGCACTACCCTCTTGCCACTAGAATGTGGCTATGGATGAATTTGAGGTGTTGGTTGCGCTTATTGTTTGAGAGTGAGTAGCTCCTCCTCAGGTATTATAATCTGCTCACGCTCTAAGGAAACTATTAGATCCTTATCCTCCTGGAATCTCACATCTCTCTTGAGAATTTTTTTCTTGAATCCTAGAAGATACACCCTATATTCCTTAGATGTCTTGTCATACCCCACAAAGATACCCTTCCTTTTTGTGGAGTCTGACTTCTTCCTGTTATATTTGGACACATGACAGTAGAAATTTGTGCCAAAGATTCAAAAGTGTGAAACATCAAGATTCTTTCCTGTGAAGACCTCCTCTAGTGTTTCTCGTCCAAGCACCCTGTGTGGACTCCTATTATGTAGAAATAATGTAGCGTTACATGCTTCTGCCCACAAGAACCTAGGAAAATCTGGATCACGTAACATAGTTATAGTTGTTCTAACAATACTCCTTTTCTTCCTCTCATCCATCCCATTCTATTGATGGTTATGAGGTTCTATCAACTCTCTCGTAATACCTTCCTTGGCACAAAAACCCTTGAAGGCATTGGAGATATATTCCCCACCATTGTCACTTCTCACTGCCTTGATTTTCATCGTGATTTGCTTCTCTACCAAGGCCTTAAAATCCATGAAACTGTCTAAGACCTCATCTTTATTTTTCATAAAATATATCCAAATTTTCTAAGAAAAATCATTAATGAAGGTAACATAATCATTGCATCTCATCAGTGATACAAAAGAGAAGGGCCCATCCATTTGAATGCACCAACTCCAAAATACATTTGGCCATATTGTCCTGACCATGGACGGAAGAGTTGGCATAATTTCCAAGCTTACATCCCTTGCACACTCCACTCTTGTGAAGGCCTCTCATTGGTAAGCCTGTGGCAATTTGTTGAAGAATGCAAGTGTCACATGCATTTGTGCCAAAATTCACATACATATGTACATCCTGCCTTGCTGCTCAAGGTTGCACCAATATCTGCATGTAACTTGTAGATATTTTTCACCATTACACCTATCTACTTCTTACATCCAGAAGCCAAGTGCTAGAGGTAAGCCTTAACCCTACTGAAGGTGACATCATATCCTTTATCCTCAAGGATAAATACTGAAACCAAGTTCTTCTTCAACCCTGGAACATAGAGAAAATCTTTGAGATGAAGAATATTACTTGACTCTTTTTCAAAGCTGACAATACCAATTCACTTAGTAGCATAATTTCCATTAGCTCCAAGGTCGATATTTACCTGCATATAATTATCATCCTACTGGCTGAAATACTCTCGATTTCCAGTGATATGGAAAGAGGCTCCTAAATCAATATACCATGTACTGCTCCCTACAAAGCTTTACTTGGAATCTATCAATGATAAGTTATTCTCAAAATGAGAGGCAAACTCATCTACCTTAGCTGATGCAACTACATGCTCCTTATTCGATCCCTTATTCTTCCCATTAGGATACTTGGAAGCATAGCATCCAAAATTATGGAAATGGAATAATTTGATCTTACTTGGATCTATCTTCTTCTTGTCACCCTTTTGACTGTTTTTGCTCATTCCTTTTCCTTTCTTGCCTTTGACTTTACTTGCAAGAACAAGACTATCTTCCTCCTTCTTGACCTTGGAACCCTTGCCATTATTGCTAGAAGTCTCAAATAGCCTGAGCTTTAGCTCCTCCTAGAACAAATCACTCCATAGGCATTCCCAATTCAACAACTTATCTCATCCAGCAACACTCTGAAAAAAAGTATTCCAATATTTGGTAAACCCATTCAGACCCACATACACTAGCTCTGTGCTTATAAGCTTCTCTCCAATACCTTCTAGATCATCACAGACTTCTCAAACTCTGGTGAGATAGGCAGTGACTCTCTCACCCTTATGCATCTTGATTGTCCTCAGATTCTCTTTGAGGACCATCTTTCGATTCTCGAAAGAATTCTGGTAGAGCTATACTAAGGCATTCTAGATTTCGTTGGCTATGTTTTTGACTACAACATGACGGACGAAATGATCCTAAATTCCATCCAGTATCATCCTCTTTTCCTTGGCCATCTTCTTTTGGAAGAGCCTCAACTTGTCTAGATCTGAAGGTTCTCCATCACCTTTCTCGGTGAATTCCTTCAGCCCATACTCGCCCATCAAGAACAATATATGGACCTTCCAAAAGCCAAAATTTTATGATCCAGGTGGATATCGGTGGCCACCCACCTATTCCATTTGGACTAGCACCATCAATTCTTGCAGCTCTCCACATACAGCACAACTTACTATTTTTAGCAGGTTTTCGGGTCCTCCACTCCCGGAGCCGTTTCGGGGCCTTAATGATCCAGGTGGATATTGGTGGCCACCCACCTATTCCATTTGAACCCCCATCTTCAGTTCTTTCAATTTTCAAGGTGCAACAAAACTTACTATTTTTAGCAGTTTTTCGGGTCCTGAACTTCCGGAGTTGTTTTGAGGCCCTAAACGACATTTTTTGGGAAAACGGAGAGCAACATGGGTCCATGGACCGATGTTGCTCGTTCAAAAATTTAAGTCCTCGGATAGATCTTTCTAACGAGCTGTTGAGCGTGTCAAACGGAGATCGAGTGCCAAAGTTATGCCCCCGGGAAGTTGAACCACCAATTTACCCAAACGGGCGCCCACAGTTTTGGCGCCTCCTCTCCTACGGTTAGGTTTTTGGACGTTTCAGATTCTACATTGTTTCTCAACAATAAATAGGCCCTTGAGCCTCATTGTAACACAGTTCAGAGGTCTGTAGCTATCACATCTCTTCTCAGAGATTCGCTACTAGCACCCTAGCTATTTTATTTCCATTATGCCTGTAAGCATATTTCTGTTATTTGATATTAATGAAATGAAGCATTATTTCCGATGCATCTCTGTATCTATTGTTATATCTGTATTCTGTTGCGTTCCTGCATAAAACCTGGCTCCCATCCAATCTATCATGCTCTCTCAATCGCAATCATGTGTGAGTTCTCATCTTGCAAACTTGAAGATTCTTATGTTGATTGATTCCTGTTCACAACTCTGATACCATGTAGATTTTCAACGAAATTTTGATCTGATGTAATGAACAATTTGAAATAAAATTTTATTTTCACACAGAAGAAATATTTCTCTACCAAATAGCAACAGAATAGAACATAAAAAATTTCATAAAATTCACACAACAAAACACAATTTTTCTAGGGAACCCAACAGGGAAAACCCTTGCTTGCTTCAAAATTTTATTAAGGAAAATTGAGCAACAAATATGATATGCATACAAGCTGGTTTGAATCTAAAAATAAAAGTTTTTTCTTGGCTATCCTAGGCCTAAAACCTCTACCTGATCGCTGACCTACTTCCTCCTCCTATACGCACAAGAAGCTCTGATTTTTCCAGCACAAAACCATAGGAAATAATCTCCTATTTTCTAACACTGGTTTAGCTCCTATTAAATAGGGATTTCCCCTATTTCTATATGCACTCCAAAGAGAAATTTTCCTTCCTCAATAATTCAAACAAGGAACACTTGGCTCGTTCCTCCAAAAGCTCTCTTGCTCAAAAAATCGTGCCCAAGAATTGTCTGATTGGTTGTGTGCCTTCGATCTGCTTACAATCTTTTTGATTAGGCTATTGTTATTGATTTTTCTAAATTAGTAGTTGAACTCAAAATTTTCTAGTAACAAATGTGAACACACTTTAACTGGATCCTCCTAAAATTTAGGAGACTAACTCCACTTTTTCACTCAGTACCCAATTTAACTCACATGAGAGGACATATAATTTTATAACTCATCCTTGACAAACTTGCACTATTCAAACTGCTTCTTGAACTTGTCTTGGTCACTGGAACTCGTACATGACTACGAATATCTCTAATTTGATTCCTTGAATCAAGGCACATATCAAGGAATCCATTCCTTCGATACTTTTCAACATTCACAATACCATATATTTTGTAGAATCCATGTTAGTATCTCCTTTCCAAAAGTCCACATCGTGAAAGAAAAACATGTAGATTTGGCTATTCCTACCCAGATGTTCTAGTAACTAAAACATGCATCAATACATAAGCAACTTCAGCAAGTGGATTTGCAACAAAAAAAAGATAAATCACATGGACAACTTCTTGTTTAATGGAATTTGTGTCATCGCAATAATAATCAAGGCAATAAACAATAAGAAAATGGTTTTGAATTTTGAAAAACATATAAATCTCAGAATGATTTATTTTTGTGGATTTAAAAGCATATAAAGGTAAAAATTCTTTCTTCTCATCCAATCAAGTTGTTCACTATTTCCGCTGTCCAAAATAGTTGTAAGGAAAACTTTTGCTACTTACAGTGATTTGGCTTTTTTGTCCATATTCAAAACCTCTAGGACATCATTACAAATTCCAACCCTAGAAATTCATATGTAATACAATAATCTATTCATGGGAGTATTATTGGATATTTATCATATGTTGTTTTTTACCCTTTGGAGAAAGCCTTAAAGTCAACTTTTGAGGCTCAATTTCATTGGAGCCTCCAAGAACAATTTGTCAGGGGGGGAATTTAGAGGGCCTATTAGAAACCTATATTACATGGGAGTTCACTTACCCCTCTCGTTCTTGTGCTTGATATGGTGTTGTAGGAGTGTTTGATTGACTTTGGAAAATACACTTCCAAGTGCTCCCAAGAATGTTGCTACCACTCATGGGCACACTCCCCATATGTTTTAAAGATGACTAATTATTTTCCCTTTTCTAAAAATATTGTGGACTATGTGAAGGCCCTAGTAGGCCCCAAAGACTATGGAGGATGGTTTAGAGCTTATAAAATATCCAATCCATCTTATTTTATTATTCCAATTGTGATCGAATCATTTCATTCATTGCTTATCAGAGTTTTGATAATTTCTCATGGCAAGAAAAATCAAGAATAGATAGTAGAATTGTTTCTGTTTTTTTTTTTTTTTTTTTTCAATACTTGTCATAGACTTCAACTCTATTAGTTTCTAAGTTTCCAGTATCTATTTTAAAAATTAGGAACATGGACTATCTTTTGAACATTACTATATACAGCTATAACTCTTTGGTGACAAAGGCCTATTACATTTCATATTCTACACCTTCCAATCTGGTTCATAACTTTTGTAATTGCAAAATAACTGATGTTATTTTGTTCAATTTCATTTCCTATTTTAATTCATGCTATTTCTTTTGAATTTGTAACTTCTAAATAGTTTACCACTGGTTACAAATTCTTGAGACTTATACTAAATGCTTGATATTCATAATATAATATGAATCACATTTCTAAGCTCTTAATAATATCATATTGCCTATTATTAGCATTATGGTCTACATTCTCCACAACTAATTTGGAATTCTACACATTTTTTTTGAAGGTGTTGGCACTAATGCTAGGAACTCTATTTATCATAATATTCATTCCATGTTCACAACCATGGTGGATTATAAGGGGCTAAAATGGTTTTTTTTTTTTATAATTAGGATGGGTGGGGTGGGGGGAATATCACCACCCTTGCTTTACCAATGAGATAGGTCCTATTGTACAAGCCCATTTTAATTGAAAATATATGCATCATAATATATAAAATGTAAATATGTGTATAGAATGTCTCTGGGAATGCTTCACTCCCAAGCATATTTTGTAAAATATCTTCAACTATCTTAACTATATTAACTATGCCACCTCAATTCATTGAGTATCAGATAAACTAGAGTTACCATAACCTTCTCCTTGGGAGGTTCCAAGTAGAAGTTTGGGGTGGCATACTCCTAGTGTTGAACTGTAGACATATTTGTTAGTTTCTTCTTCACAAAAAGAAAAAAATATGAAAGTAAATTAACTAATGTACTCATGGTTGGCCTCCTCTATATGAAAACAATATTTTGTAAACAACCTCTGTGGCCTCCAATTGAACTTCTTGCATACTTATAAGGTGTCACCTTGCCAGGTATAAGGTGCTATTATGAAATCATTTATTTTAATATAATTATGTTTCATGTAATGATTTATCATGCCAATTATAGTCAACAAAATGATGTTGTTGTTGTGTTTTCACTCCAAAAAACTAACACGGAAGGTGTTGTTATGAAAAAAATTATTTTACTGTAATTCTTATTTATGTAATGGTTGTTGATGCGAAGAACACTGAACAAAAAAATGTTGTTGTATATGATAAATTTGTAAGTTAGCTTCGTTGTATTGTCACTCCATAAATCTAACGCCAAATCCTTGGTTCGAGGACCTAAATACTCTACAAGTTTTAGGCTAACCCTTGATTGAAGGGCATGTACATTCTACATTCTATGCATCCAAGATTTACTTCATCTAGGAATAAAAATGTTTTTGACAATCTATTTATTGAATTACCTACACAACTATAAGTGAGTTCCCTAAGGCTTCCCAACAATCGTACCATTTCTTGGTAACAATAACAATTCAAACCAATCCAAAATGAATAAAACTATCAGAAATGTAGGTGTATGTTTTTGGGTGCCTCCTTGTGCGTAGACTAGACATTCTTGGGGCTAATAAGGTCTGGAGTTTGGTTTCTTTGGCATATCTTTCTATACTTCTGAGTTTCCTCCTTATTTTTAACAAGAAAAGCAGAAAAATCCATAAGACTAGTCACCACATATCATCTTTCTTGTTTAAGATTTTCCTATAACTGAAAGAAACTGTACTGCTTATCTGGAAATTAATGAGTCACTTTTGTGGAACCTAGTTACATTTCTCTATCATATGCAGAGGAATCCCATTGTATGATCTGCCATGTTTCCCATACCTAATAAGATGCATGATTTATTTATCCATCATAAAAATTTACATTATAATTGACACCTTTGTAATGCCCAGACATTGGTGTTCAATGACTAGTTTACTTGATAATTCTAGTTGTGTCACATTTGAGTCATCAAGGCTATTTTGTACCTAGAGTAATATGAGCCCACAAAGAAAATGAGGAATTTGGAGAGCTAACTCATTTGAGTTCGCTATTTTAGCATTAAATAATAACATGGCATACCAAATCATATCATAATTGGAGATTGAATATGCAAATGGATCTTCCTCTTTTCATGGATCTATCCAAAATAGAATGACTTATCAAAGATAACTCTTCTCACACAAGCTTCAGTAAATGTAACTTAGTGCTAATAAAGCCTACTAAGTATATACAAATCATATCGGATAAGGTAATAGTTTCTAGTTAATGTCTAGAAATAGCCATGGAAGGGTAAATTATCTCCATTGTTTTATGGAGATAAGGGAAGTAATCAAAGGCCCAACCCTCTTTTCAAATAATTATATAATACTCTATTTTATTCATGTAGTTATGTGTTTGGCATAGAGAAACACATCTATTTGGTGTGGCTCCTAAAGTTAAATATTGTTTGAGGGTCCTACAAAATCTTAACAAGACCAGGTCAAGGATGGAGGTTGAATGTAAAGCAAGAAAAATGGTTCATAGGTCCTGCGGGACAATCCTAAGGTTTTCTAGGCCAATGGGGTCTCAAATAAGTTCCTGGAACACACCAAGGTTTGAAAGAGTCGGTTTCTTCATAATATTGTTTAACTGAACCCCTGCTAGTAGAAAACTTAAAAACTAGTTGAATTAGCATTTTGACATGCTTATATCTACTCCCTGCCTTTCTTGAGCTATTAGTAGTTTTTAGACGAAGGAAATTATTTATTCCAAATAAAAAAAATCATATATGAATGCTATTCTCATTTGGTATCACCAATAATATGTGAAAGAGCACTGCCCATCCTTAAAATGATGAAAATATTTTTCATCACTTAAAACAATCTCTTTCCTCGCCATCTTAGAGATAACTTGACAATGGTGTGATAGTCAATACAAACACATAAGTTCTTCAAGAGTCTTAGTTATTCAAGGCGATGTGTTTATGAGTCCAAAATCAATGGCCAACTTCTCACAATGCTTCCAGAGAATCTGCTTCTTTTTCTCCTGCTCCACATTGTGAAGCACATTATTAATATTCACGGTTCAATACGTGTCCTTCTGCCTTCATCTGCCCAACCAATTTTTTCAGCTCTGAATAAATCTCCTCTTTTTTGTGGATGCATGTTATCTCTTGCAACAAATACGAGAATTTGGTTTTTGACTTGAATGCAGCTACATCCTGGTGACTTTTTAAAGCCCCTCCCTTTCATCATTGTTTTTAGCTTTTTTGCTTCATCCCACATGCCACTGGTAGCAAAAATATCTGATATGAGGACATATGTTCTGAGTTTTGTAGTTGCAATTCCAGAAGGCTATTTTCTACATGTCTACCTATTTCCATATTATCAAAAAAATTTCACCCACCTAGCAATGCTCCCCACACAAGAGGATCCATTTCAACTGACATTTTTTTGATAAAGTATTGCACCTCATCCAAGAGCCCAGCATGGACAAGAAGGTGGACCATGCAACCAAATTTATTTACTCCAGTAATGACACCATACTCTGTACTTATAAAATTTAAATATTTACAACCTTTTTCCACTATACCAGCATGGACGCAAGCACAGAGCACACCTATAAAGGTGACATAATCAGAAAATATTCCTGCTTGCATAATCTACCCAAACAATTTGAGAACTATACCTCAACCATGCGGAGCATATCCAATAATTATGGAATTTCATGAAACCACATTTCTTTCAAGAATTTTCTCAAAAACCTTCAGTGAATCCTCTACATGCCCACATTTTGCATACATGTCAACAAGGGCACTTACCATGATAACACCTGATTCAAATCTAGGTATAAAGTGGGCATGGACATCCTTAACTTGTTGTAGAGTTGCATGTTTAGCACACATATCCAAAACACTGCCCAAAGTGAACTAGTCCTGCTTTATCCTCATACATGTCAACATGTCCTGGTGCATACTGGAAGAATTAAATTATTTTGGAGTAGGGATGCTACACCTTTTCATCTGCAAAACCATGAAACCATTGGATCTGAAGAAGGAGCAGAGCAAAGAGGAGCCAAGCTCTAGATGGGAGGAAAGGAAAGAAACACGGGAGTAAGAGGGGAAATCCTCTACTTCCCATTTAAATTTCGGGAGAGTACCTGGAAATATGTCACCTCACAACATTAATGTAAGGACATTGACTATGGGATGTAAATGGAGACAGAGACAGAATGAAGATGGTGGAAGGTGTTAGGGTCCTATAAGTATAGGATTCATAATTTGGAATTGACTTATTATAGTCTTGTAAAATATGCACATGCCTTGCTTTCTACAAGTTGTTTTCCCATATTTAAAAAAAAAAAAATAGAAAATAAAAAAGGAGGTTAAAAGTCCTAAAAGAAAGATGAAAGGACTTAAAGAAAATATAGACCCCAAAAGAAAAGAAATAAAACATGAGAGTGTGCAAGCCAAAATTCCACTACTTTTTACTTTTTTACTGATGTTTATGGCAGAGTGTCAATAAATGCCTTAATCCATTATGAGTTAAACTGTGTAAACTTGACTTGTCATGATTTCAATTTTATTGTTGTAGAATTGTGAATAAAGATTAGTCAGACAGTTTAATATTGACTAATTAGTAGATAGGTAGAGAATAAAGAGGAGCTCATCAGTTTAATCTGAGCCCTTGGATGATATAAGGTAGATTTAGAGAGTTTTTATGCTTTCAAAAGAATAAAATGTTTCATGGTATCAAGCTCAAATGCACCTGCAAAATGGAAGAAAAAAATGTTAGATTAAAGTTTGGTAGGTAGAAATATGTAGGGAAGAAGGATGTACATATCCATCACCGGGAAAAAATAATCACTAATTTTTCCTCCCCTATAGTTATTCTGAATTCTAGACTTTTAGTCAAAGGGGCTCAGAGCATTTCTTTGAATTTTGTTGGGACCGGACCCAAGGCTCAATGACTGATAAGTTAAAAGTGTTGAATGCCTATATTAATCCCTAACTATCATTATTTACCCTTCATACACTCATTACTATTCAATCTCATAAGTACCTTTTCTACTTAATGAAATATGAAATTCCCCATTTGACTAACTCCCTTCAATCACACATAGCATAAAAACCCTCAAAAACATTATATCCTAAGTTAAAAGTGGTGAAATTCTAAATGATAAAAGCCTTGCTTTAATATTTTCACTCTACTTAGTCATATAATTGTATTTTTTATGTATTACCTTGTCCCTTGTCATATTAACTTCTAATTTATATATTAAATCCCTAAAATGACATTTTTCCTATTAATATAACTCCCTTTTTATTAATACCCTTTTAAACGAACTATTATAAGATTTTAGGCCAAAATTATTATCCACGTGCTGAAATAAAATCCAAAATTATACCCCTTTCGTCTAAAAGATACCTTTAACTAAATATCCCACCCCCTATGGTTATATACCCTTCAAATGGTCTAAAATATATAATAAAATAAAAATGTAAATATGATTTTTAGGCAAATCTTATGTCTTTGGAAAAAAAAATCATCCCCCAGGCCTTTACAATATACTTGCCAATTTACCCCGCCTCATGCACATTTTTTAACCATATATATAAACTTTATTTATATATATAACATTCACATTAAACCCCTTTCAAAAAACATGTATTGACCCCGTCTATACATAAAACCATTTGATTAAAACTTTGGTTATAAACGCATATATATAAAGTTTTATTACATGCGCCATCGCATAAGTCAACTGCGCCCTACCCAACCTTTTCACCACAAATTTACAGTTGATCTCAATCGTTCGCTCCGATCCTCCAGATCCGATGCCTGATGATGAGTTTCGCATTCATAAACAAAACGACAGCCCAATGCCCAAATGGACGCGAAATGGGTGGTTTTCCCATTTCCACCTCCAGTGATGTGTCACATTCTTATTGCGTCACATTCAATTTGGTTAAAACTATTAGCCACCTATAAAATTTGTTCTATCAACTGGTGGCTAAAACATTTTTGGAGTCTTCAAGGAACAAATTTTACTGCTAAAATGTGTTATCTCTTGAAGACTCTTGAAGACATCATGCCCTTGTTTCAATCACTGCTGTTTCCATTTAGAAATCAAAAATTCTGCTGATTCCATGAGAGAAAATACTGCTGCAAACACCATTTTCCCCTCCTTCCACTTCAAAACTAACCTCATTTTCTACCCCTTTCACTCTCATGAAAATCATCTATTTTCTCATTTTCCCCTTTTCCCCTTTCATAAAGTCCTTTTTACAGAGTTTAAAACTCCTTTTGAACTCTGCCAAAACCCCCAAATCCATTGAAAAACTTGAAACTTTTCATAAAAAATTAGTTTGTTTACCACAGGCTTAAGCCCCCTTAGGCCAAATTTCAAACCACTTCCCCTCCATACGCCTTGGTGCTAGAATCAAGCGCTAACCCCTCTCGGCGCTTATCACATCGCAAAATTGCGAATGGTTAGATTGAAAAGTCCGAAGGCCCGGCCTTCCGATTGCGATAGGCCCTTTTTCATATATAAGCCCCATGCCTATTATATTTCATATACACCAAGGCCCCGCAGTCGGGTGCCTATCCATTTTGTATATATAAACCCGCCCCGATGCATAAAACCTTTGTTTTTCATTTTAAATTGAGTTTTCCTATGTTTTAAAGGTTTTTTTCCAGTGAATAAGTTGAAACAATCATGACCATTGATCTTAAGCCGATCAACAGCCCACGCATCATCGCATCGCAAGTTTCATCGGGCGCGTTTTATTTCTTCCCCCGATTGGTCATCCCCCAATCAATCAGGAGCCATTGATCTTTCCCCCACCTTCCGTCATGCAACGACCCTCATTTATTCCAATCGCAAAGCTCTCTCCCGATTGGTAACCTCCCAATTCACTCCCCACTATTGATATGATCCTAAGATCAATGGCCAGTGCTCAATCGCTCTGTTGCACTCCAAGTCTATTTCCCCACCAATTGCAATCTCCTGACGCATCTCCCACCATCGATTTTATCTACATATCGAAGGTCTTCATCTAATCACATCAGAGTTTTCCATCGGGTGCATCTAATTACTTTACTTTGCCCCCCTCCCATCGTCGATTTCCGATTTATTCTCCACCGTTGATCTTTTGGGCTGATCTCATCTGATGGCCCACGATCATCCCGAACCACCAAATTCAATTTAAACCATATTTTCCTCTGAACAAAGGTTTTTAACCTTATCTCATCATATTTTCACCATTTCCATATAAAATGACCCTTTCACTTTGTTTCCTCCTGAATCACTCTCGACCATTGATCTATCCAAGATCAATGGATTTGACTTAATTCTCCACCGCTTTTTCATCCAAACCACTTCCATTTTACTTCGCATGAATCCCCACCATTGGATGATGCCATCCAACGGCCACACTCTTTCCCCACAACCTTTGAAGCAGTTTAAACCCAAAACGCAGGATTTTATTAATCTTTATTGTTTTTTGCAGGTTTCAATGGTTTTCCATTATATTAAAAGAAAGGCTGAAGGCTGGGAATGATGATTCCCGTGCCTTTGATTCATCAAAGGGAACCATTCACATGGCTAAACCCCACGTCTCGTCAATTTTTCATGAGGCATTGATGTCATATGAGCCATGCGTGGCCTGCAAATCAACAAGACATAGTGTTATTTAAATAAAATTAAAAGAGTGTCAGTGTTGAAGACAAAACACAGCAGAACAGAAGATTGAAGACAGACTTGTGGGGATTACGGCTAAGATTGATTATCAAAAGCCTAATCCTCCAAATTAAAACACAATTAAAGAAAATCATAAGTTGTTTATCAGACAGAAGGCCTCCACCGCCACATCAGAGGATAATTGATTCCTCTCAGCTACTACAAAGCCACCTGTGCCTCAAATAATTCAAACAGAGGCCGAAGTTATTGTTCAAAATCAGATGTTTGCCCCAACGTAGTAGAACAATTAATTCTGCTGAAAGAATTTAATGACAAAAATATCAGCAGAGTTACTATAGCATGACGCAGAGCCTAAAAGTCAACAAAAGCTCCCACCAAGATTAAATCTTAAATGTAAAACATTGATACAGACAGAACACCTGTAAAATTATCCATCGACCCCCTCAAAGGCCGAGAAGTCATTTATCTGTATTAATTATCTTGGGAGATCTTTTATCCTCTCCCACCTCCTCATTCTTCTATAACTACTGTTGTAGAAGAAGAGAAAATGTTGGTTGTTCAACTTTGAAATACACTTGAGCTCGAAACTCCTACTTGTAAATAGTGTTCACTGGCTCTTGAAGCTCTATTTGTGATTAGATAAGTTAGGCTAAAAAAAGTGAAGATTATTTCTGAACTGAAACATTGGACCTGAAGACTGTGACTGGTTTGACATCAATAACAAGTTGTTTCTTGGGATCCTTGTCTATATCACTGGTGAAGTGCCCCTTTCTTTTTTATTGTTCTTTGCTTCTATGTATGCCATATTGTTCACTATTCTCTGACAAATAACAACAATTATAGAGTTAGGATTTTTTGTTTACGAGCACCCTTCTGTGACTGTTAAGCTTTATCTCAATTTTTTCCTCTAAATTGTTTATTTAAGAATGATTCAATACAGTTTAAGCAGTTAGGAATGATGGCGTTCCCGCGTCCTACTATTTTCCTTAAACATTATTCTTGAATGTTATTTTCATTATTTTCTTATTAAAGTTAGACTAGAAAAGTGATGGTGTGCCCTGTTTTCTAGCTTTATTTCTCCAAAGGAAGATTCTGAAGGTTTCCCTTGGTGTTGGTTGAAAGCAGACTATGTTTAAAAGTACCTTATCTAATCTTAAAGTTGCACTTTGTTTCTCTTATGTGTTTTCATGCTTTCTAAAGGTAATTATGCAGATTACTGGATTTTTTGTCAATTAAGCTGCTTTAATACAAACCTGCCCAAGAAGTTTATGGTTAGCCCTGGCCTTGGTTGATTTTAAACAGTTACGTAAGAGGATTTTCTTGTTTCAACTGACTACAAATCCTTGTTGAAATAATTATCAGTTTCCACCCCTCCAACACTTTATTGTTTCCATTCCATGATTTTAATCTCAATAATCTTGTGATACAAATGACTTTCCCCTTGGATCACTCTTGATGTTGTTGCTTAATTAAAGCCCTGTTATGATGTTGCAGCTTCTCACCTTCGAAAATATTTCCATTTAGGATTTCCCCTTAAGCCATAATCATGATCAACCATCCAAAAATAAAACAAAACCCTCGGCCTTCATAACTAGCCTAATATCATTACCCAAAACCTTAAATATAAATCCATCTTTACACTTATTAGAGAGATCCATCTCCGGATTCAAGAGGGCTAGATCCTGGAATCCCAAAGTGGTTGAAATAATGTTGTTTCTATGATTGGACTTTACCAATATTTCTAATTACATATTCCTAACATTTCTGGTGACTCGGCTAGGGAATCGAACCCAGAATCTCTGGTTAAGTTCCCTTAAACACTTCATAAAACCTTGTGAGTACAAGTATCCTCTTCAAGCACTACCAAGTAATGGTAATCATGGTAAAACTTGTGTGAATCAGTGACAAAATAGGTAAACCCTGGGATTCTCTTAAGATTTTATCTAACCTTGAAAAATCAGCAGGCTTAGCCATAAGAGTACAATGTCTTTGTCTCATAACCATAGCTAAGTTTTGGAACATATTTAGCATACTCTTAGAAACCACACAACTAAAAAATAACTCAAAAAACCCAAAAATATTTCAGATTGGTATTTAATAAACATGGTGGTGGACCATAAAACCTTCTACCTCCAAAAGAGCTAAAAAACTCCACTTGGCGACTCCACAATCGTTAACAGACCGTAAGACTCCACTGGGAAGAACCTTTTTCATTATAACATATTTTAAAACTCAGTTAGAGGACTGAAGGATTTGAATTTGTGAAATAGATTAGTTGACCTCTTAAAGTCTGTCATATATGGTTGAAATTTTCTTGTTTAGTAGGGTCTGAAAAACACAACATAGTGGCTCCTAGAAAGATTCATACTAGAGCCTACCCTAACCCAAACCCACCTGATATAGTTGATAACCTAGAAAGTATCCTTAGAGAGTCTCCTAGGATTAAATTATCAACTGTTTTCAGATCACCCTTGAGAGCTAATTCAGTTCCTGAAAATATTACAGCTCTACACCAATCACAAGTTGACTTAAGAAATCCATTTAGAACTAGGTCACTTGATGATATAATTCAACTAGATTTTGAGTCTTCACTGTCATCCTCGAAAACAAGTGAACATCCTAGTGATAGAGAAGCAACACCTCCTGACATACATTTCCTTCACAATTTAGGTGTCTCTCATCCAAGATCAGCTCAACAATCTGTTCCTGGTCCATCCACATCTCTTCACCCTACATCCACTGTCTAAACCACTCCACTTCAACCCACTTTACCTTTTGTTAATCTACCTCTTGTAAATCCACCTCCACTACGTATCATGGCAACATGGTATGCTCCCTTAGTCCTTATTATTCCCTTAGTCAATATTCCACACGAATATCAGTCCAAAATTCCATTATATGATGCTAGTAATGCTACAACGACATATCAACATGTGGATAAGATGAATGACTACTTTGACAGAAATGAAATTGATGATGATTCTATCAAACTTAGACTATTTTCTTAGAGCTTAGGGGGAGAAGTAAGAAAATGGTTTAAAGGCTTAACCCCCCATAGTATCAATGATCTCCAAGCCTTCCATCAAACTTTCTTAAACAAATGGGAAGTGAAAAAGAATCCTCTCCAAGTCCTTTTTTATTACAAGAACCTCCATAGAAACACTGGAGAAAGTGTCCAAGCTTACTACACTAGATTTAATAGTGTGTACAATGCACTTTCCTCAGATATAAAGCCTCCATAACGCTCAGCTCTAAACAAGTTTCTTGAAGGGTTTGACCCTGAGATGGCCTATCAACTGAGAGAGAGAGATCCTGCAACTTTTGAATAGATGCAAAAAGGTGCTCTTGCTGTGGAAGTCAACTTGATGGAGAAAAGAGCAAGAATGAAAAATGAGAAGAGAGTATCCTTCAGGGAAGAAAACACACCTCCCACTTCCAACTCAAAGATGGAGAGAATGATGGAAGAGATGATGAAAGAGATGAGCATAATTAAGACAACACAAGCAAGCCAAAACCAAAATTCTCCTTAAAATAGAAATCAGAACCAAAATCAGAATTTTAAAAGAAACCAACCTCAAAATAGACCAAGGGAAGATGATCAACAGATCACTACTACCTTTCATCAAAACTATGTGAGTGAGGTTGAAGAAATAGATGAGCAAGCAGAGGACGAGGACATAAATATGTTGGGAGTAGATAATGATGACTTTGAAGTCCATTATGATAGAAAACAAGGTCTTTATACACCTTATGATGACAAAAGAGATGATGATGAAAGTTATTATCAAGACATGGAAAATGTTATCATAGAGCCTCAAAAGGAGTATGACCTTAGAAGCAAGAAAAATCCAGAAACCCCCAACAACAAAAACTCTGAAAAAATTTCACAAAACAACACTGTAAGTAAGCCCAAAATTTCAAAACCAAAAGACAAATTGTAGCTGTTAATTCTGATAAAGGTAAAGAGAAAGGCACTCAAAACATTGCAAAACAGAGTGCAGACCTTAGCAGTACTAACACTTCAGTTGGTACTCCTGTGAATTTTTTTTTGTCAAATGTAAATAGAACAAATTAGCAGACACATGTTGTTGATAGAATGGCAGTTAATAAGGCGGAGACAAGTGCTTTAAAGAGTCAAATTCCTTTTAGCCTGGAGCACGAAATTTCCAAAATCAAAATCTCTATTCCCCTAACTGAGTTACCTGCCCAAAATGTATATAGGACCCAAATTTTGAAGGCTTTAAACATTGAAGAGAATAATGACATAGTCAATCTTAACGATGACCAACCAGAGCTTATTTTTGGTCCTAAGATTGAAGGTAAGTTTCAAGAGGGACCGGTTCCTCCCTTTTATATAATTTTAAATGTTCATGACAAGATCTTGCACAATGCTATGCATGACTCAGGAGCTTCTCACAATTTAATGCCAAAATCTGTAATGGAGAGCCTGGGTCTAGAAATCACCAGACCTTATAAAGACCTGTACTCTTTTGTCTCTAGCAGAGTAAAATGTTCGGGTTTAATTAAAGACCTTTGCGTTAACTTAGCCCAGATTCCAGCCAAATGTTTGGTCATGGATATAGTTGTGGCTGATGTGCCCCCAAAGTATGGAATGCTATTATCTAGATCTTGGGGGGCTAAGTTACAAGGGACTATGCATATAGATATGACCTATGTGACCATCCCTGTGTTTAATCAATCAAGAAGACTTTACAGGGAGTCCCATATGCAGTACATGGTTACTAGTCAAGACAGACCGCAAAACTCTCCCCTATATTCTGTAAACATAGACCTTGACTCATTTATCCTTTTTAATGATGAAATATTGGATGAACAAGTCACTTTAACAGAGTTAATGACTGATAGAGAGGAGGAGGTAAACACCACAGAAATGTCTAAACATTTTTTTGAACCTGTGAACTTTATCAAAGAAAACGCAGGTCTTGAACTACAAATCATGCGTTCATCATTTTTTAACCTTGATGGTCAAGAAAACATTCCTCGGCTTAACGAGAAACCAGAGGAACTAAAACAAATTCAACTAAGCGTTGATATTCAAAAACAAACCGAAAGCACACTTATTGAGGAGGATAGTGACCCAACTGTCGAACCCAAAACTAATCCTCTGTGGAGTATGAACTTCGACGGAGCCCGCACTAGGAACAATGCTGGTGTAGGGGTCTAGATTCGCAACACTGAGAATAACCACATAGAAAACCTTTCCTGTAGATTAAACTTCCAGTGTTCGAATAACATAGCAGAATATGAATCCCTTCTCTTAGGCTTACGTTTGTTGAAAAAATTAGGAGCCAAAAGAGTCATATGGGGATTCAGAGTTAGTCATTAGGCAAGTCAATGGGGAATATAACGCAAATCATCCCAGACTTAGGGCCTACCGAAATGATGTTGTGGACCTTTTAAAAACTTTCGAGGAATCTCAACTGATATTTTTCCCAAGAAAAAGAAATATTGCGGCCCACGGTTTAGCCTTTGCAGCCATAACATGCTTAACACCATATGAAACTAAAGACTGCACAACTTAGATAAAATTCAGACCAGCCGTTCCTGATAACGAAAAAAATTGGCAGGTGTTTGACAGAGACAAACAAATAGAAGACTTCATGCAGTTCAGAAACGAATTCGAACTACCAAGTTCAAATTCAGATTATGAATCCGACTGCCCTAGTGAAGAAAATTTTCTTGATGAAGAAGAAAGGTATCCTCAACTTGCTAATGTGAACCTATTATCTAGCAAACTTGAAAATGAAACAGAGATGAATGCAGAGTTAGAAACATAGGAGTTAGAAACCCTGCAGTCTAATGATGAAAGTTTTCCAAAGGGTCTGGCACCTTTAGAAGAGCTGTTTGATTTTAACGATGTGGCCAAGAAGCCAAAAATGGAACCTGTAGATACTGAAGTAGAAGAGTGTAATATAGGCAGTGAGAAAAAAGATAAAATGATTAAATTGTCTAAGAATCTACCATCTCACATTAAACTCAAATATATATAGTTGTTTAAAGAGTTTTCTGATGTTTTTGCATGGAGTTACGAAGATCTGAAATCCTATGACACTGAAATAATACAGCAGAAAATCCCTCTCAAGGAAAACCAAAATCCATTCAAACAGAAACTACGAAGAATAAACCCTGCTCAGTTGCCTTTGTTTCAAAAGGAGATCATTAAAATGTATGATGCTGGTATTATTGTCCCTATTAGATAGTTTGAGTGGGTGTCTAATCTGGTGTCAGTCAGGAAGAAAACAAGAGATATTAGGCTTTGTATAGACTTTATAGACTTAAACAAAGCTTCATTGAAAGACAACTACCCTTTTCCCAAGATGGACCATATTTTACAAAGGGTGGTAGGGTCTAGAAGAATTTCTTTACTTGATGGCTGCTCAAGGTACAATCAGATCTTAGTTAACCCTGCTGATCAATTAAAGACGGCCTTTACTACACCATGGGGCACTTTCAGGTATGTGAAAATGCCCTTTGGTCTAATGAATGTTGGAGCAACTTTTCAGAGAGCCATGGACATAGCATTCTTGAATGAACTGGGCTGCTTCATCATTATATACCTTGATGATCTCACTGTGTTTTAAAAAATGGATGAAGAGCACTTAGAACATTTAAGAAAAGTTTTCAAGAAATGCAGAAAGTTTGGGATATCTTTGAACCCTAAGAAAACACTATTTTGTCTCCAAGAAGGTAAACTTCTTGGGCACATTATTTCAGAAGAGGGTATTAAGATAGATCCAAAGAGGATTGAGGCCATATTGCAAATCTCTCATCCTCGAAACATCAAAGAGTTACAGTCTTTCATTGGGAAGATTAACTTTTTGAGAAGGTTCATCCCCAACTTAGCTGAGCTCCTTAGAAATATCACAAACATGTTGAAGGAGCAAGGGGTAAAATGGACCTTGGAAGAAAAGAATTCCTTTGAGCTGGTGAAACAAGCATTAACCAAAACACCGATTCTAATAAGTCCTGATTTTTCAAAAGATTTTTATATTTTTTCATTTGCATTAGAACATACCATAGCTATTTTCCTTTTACAGAAAAATCCACAAGGACAAGAGCAGCCTATTTCATTCTTTAGCAAGGCTTTGACAGATGCTCCTTTGAAGTATAACATTATGGAAAAGCAAGCCTTTTCTTTGGTTAAGGCTTTGAAAGACTTTAGAGTATACATCCTTCACTCACACATCATTGCCTTTGTCCGAAATTCAGTTGTGAAAGACATTCTAACATAGGACCCAGATGGTAAGAGAGGTAAGTGGATTGTTGTTATCCTTGAATATGATTTAGAGATAAAACCCACTAAGCTGATCAAAGGCCAAGGTCTAGCTAGAGTAATCGCTGAATCCAATTTCGAAGTTCTTGATATTAATATGATTAATGCTTTAGATGATCAAGAGGAAATCTCAAATTCCATTGTTGAAAACCATTTTATGAATTCCTCTTCGTATGCTGATATTCTTTATGTTTTGCTTAATTTAAATACACCTCCTGTTTTGACAAAAACAAAGGCAAGGTTCCTAAAGTTGAAAGTTGTAAACTATTGCATTATAGATAAATGTCTGTATTGGAAAAATGCAAGTGTTATATTGCTTAAATGTTTGCCTGAGTTTGATGTAGAGAAGGTTAAGCACGAGTTCCATGAAGGGGAATGCGGAGGCCACCTATACTGGAAAACAACAGACAACAAAATCTTGAGGGCTGGTTACTATTGGCATACTCTCTTTCATGATGTACACAAGATGATAATTGCCTGTCATAAATGTCAATTTTTTGAAGGCAAAAGGAAGCTTCTACCCTTACCTCTGCATCCAATCACTGTTGAAGCTCCATTTCAACAGTGGGTACTTGACTTCATAGGAGAAATCCATCCACCATCCTCTGCCCAGCATAGATGGATTCTCACTGCCACAAACTACTTCAATAAATGGATAGAAGCCATCCCTTATAGGCAAGCCAATGACTTTGTTATTATAAAGTTCATGGAAACTAATATTCTCTCTAGATTTGGTTGCCCTACCAAGATCATAATTGATAATGCAGCAACATTTGGATCAAAGAAGATGGTTGAGTTCTGTCACAAGTATCAGATAAAATTGGGGCATTCCACATCCTATTACCCACAAGGTAATGGACTTGCAGAATCCTCAAACAAGATTTTAGTGAACATAATCAAGAAACTGTTGGAGGTCAACAATAAGTCTTGGCACACAAAACTTGTTCATGCACTTTGGGCTGACATATTAACATTGAAGAAATATATTGGAATGTCACCCTACCAACTTGTGTATGGCACTGATGCAATTTTTCCAACCAGCATTGGTGTGCCAGTTATGAAGTTGATTCAAGAATTTCATACTGAAGATAATGACATGATCAGAAGGATTAATCAAACAATTCATCTTTAGCAAACCAGAGAGGAGGTCTACAAGAAAGCATTGCAGAAGCAGGACATCATCAAAAAGCTTTTTGACAGAAGAACAAAAGGCTAGAAATTTCAATGTTGCGGACAAAGTTTTAAAGTGGGACTCAAGGAGGGAAGACAAGGGCAAGCATGGAAAATTTGACAACTTATGGCTTGGCCCTTATCTCATTCATTTAACTGCTGGTAACAATTCATTTTTCTAGCAAGAATTGAATGGAGCATAATTGTTTGGGGGTCTCGTCAATGGCAAGATGCTTAAACATTACTTCTCTTGATCCATGCCATGTGTTGAAGCATTTTTTATCCTTTTTCTATTATAAATATTTGACCCATAATTGCTTTCAAAGTTAGAAAAATCAAAAATAAAAAAACAAAAGAAGAAAGAAAAGAGGGCAGATTGTAAAAACAATAAAGGTACCAACCCCATACCAACAAAAGGAGAAAAAATCTGAAAGTGTGCAAGCTTAAATGCCACTCCTGAAGAAACACACTTCTAGTTAGTCAAACAGCCTAATCTTGACTAATTAGTTTTAAATTTACTGCTGATAGGATAGTGAATTCGAATTTCCAAACTGTTTAATCTTGGTTTATCAGTAGAAATATTAGGATAGAAATTAAAGGTTCAAACACGCTCAAAATCTGAACCTAAGTTTCCAAAAAGAATGACTCAAATATGTTTTATTTTCTAAGTTAGAAACAAAGATAAACTAGTTCTAATCATCTTAAAATATGAACCAGATGGTAAAGAAGAACAGCTCAAAACAGAAGTAAAAATAGAGCTATAAAAGGATGAAGGAAGTGCTTTGAATTTTCAGATCTTATGCCTTCCATTTTGATTTTATTTTCTAAAAAATAATATCTATGTGCAGCTTGTCTTTTATGCCATAGATCAACATCTAGTTAGACTGTTCAATTCTGACTTGTATGCTTTTGAATTTCTGTTGTAGAATTTAGAGAATAAAAAATCTATTAGACTGTTTAATCCTGACAGATTGAAAGATTAGGTAGAGAAGCATATGGACTCAATGGTTTAATCTGAGTTCATGGAGAGATAAGGAGTAGAATTAGATTATTTTTATGCTTTCAAAAGAATAAAATGGTGTAAAAGAGTTTTCCAATCCAAGTGCACTATAATGAAGAAACAATGTTAGATCAGTAGGATTGGGTAGGTAGAAAGCTTCTTGATGAAAGATCCATTGTTTTTATGGCTGCTAATATGTTTTTCAGAGCAAGATCATCCCATAAAAGGAAGGGAAGCCCAATGGATGAGGCACTAATCAGCCTTCCAGAGAATGCAAGTCTAAAGTTCTTGATGCCTTCAAGAAGGCACCATCCCCAAGTGGAGCCACTGTTAGCCACCTATAAAATTTTTTATATCAAACAGTGGCTAAAACATTTTTGAAGTCTTCAAGGAAAAAATTTTACTGCTAAAAAGTGTTATCTCTTGAAGACTCTTGAAGACATCATGCCCTTGTTTCAATCACTATTGTTTCCATTTAGAAATCATAAATTCTGTTGATTCCATGAGAGAAAATACTGCTGCAAACACCATTTTCCCCTCCTTCCACTTCAAAACTAACCTCATTTTCTACCCCTTACATTCTCATGAAAATCCTCTATTTTCTCATTTTCCCCTTTTCCCCTTTCATAAAATCCTTTTTACAGAGTTTAAAACTCCTTTTTGAACTCTGCCAAACCCCCCAAATCCATTGAAAAACTTGAAAATTTTCATAAAAAATAAGTTTGTTTACCACAGGGTTAAGCTCCCTTGGGCAAAAGTTCAAACCACTTCCCCTCCATACGCCTTGGTGCTAGAACCAAGCACTAACCCGTCTTGGCGCTTATCACATCGAAAAATTCTAAATGGTTAGATTGAAAATTCCAAGGGCTCGGCCTTCCGATTGTGATAGGCCCTTTTTCATATATAAGCCCTGGGCCTGTTATATTTCATATAGACCAAGGCCCAGCAGTTTGGCACCTATCCATTTCGTATATATAAACCCGCCCTGATGCATAAAAACCTTTGTTTTTCATTTTAAATTGGGTTTTCCTATGTTTTAAAGGTTTTTCGTCAGTTCATAAGTTGAAACAATCCCGACCGTTGATCTTAAGCTGATCAACGGCCCGCACATCATCCCATCGCAAGCCTCATCGGGCGCATTTTATTTCCTCCCCCGATTGGTCATCCCCCAATCAATCGAGAGCCATTGATATTTCCCCCACCTTCCGTCATCCCACGACCCTCATTTATTCCAATTGTAAAGTTCTCTCCTGATTGGTAACCTCCTGATTCACTCCCCACCGTTTATCTGATCCTCAAATCAATGGCCAGCGCTCAATCGCTCCATCGCACTCCAAGTCTATTGCCCCGCCAATCGCGATCTCCTGATGCATCTCCCACCATCGATCTGATCTGTAGATCGACGGTCTTCATATAATCGCATTGGAGTTTTCCATTGGGTGTGTCTAATTACTTTACTTTTCCCCCCTCCCATCGTCGATTCCCGATTTATTCTCCACCGTTGATCTTTTGGGCTGATCTCATCCGACGGCCCATGATCATCTCGAACCGCCAACTTCAATTTAAACCATATTTTCCTCTGAACTAAGGTTTTTAACCTTACCTCATCATATTTTTTCCATTTCCATATAAAGTGACCCCTTCACTTTGTTTCCTCCCAGATCGCTCCCAATCATTGATTTGTCCAAGATCAAAGGATCTGCCTTAATTCTCCACTTCTTTTTCATCCAAACAACTTCCATTTGACTTCACACGAATCCCCACCATTGGATGATGCCATCTAGTGGCCACGCTCTTTCACCACAAACTCTGAAGCAGTTCAAACCCAAAATATAGGATTTTATTAATCTTTATTATTTTTTGCAGGTTTCAATGGTTTTCCATTATATTAAAAGAAAAGCCGGAGGCTGGGAATGACGATTCCGGTGCCTTTGATTCATCAAAGGGAACCCTTCGTAGGGCTCAAACCCCACGTCTCTTTAATGTTTCATGAGCCATTGATGCCATATGAGCCCTGCACTGCCTATACATCAACAAGACACAATGTTATTTAAATCAAATTAAAGGAGTGTCAGTGTCGAAGACAAAACACAGAAGAACATAATATGGAAGACAGACTTGTGGGGATTACGGCTAAGATTGATTATCAAAAGCCTAATCCTCCAAATTAAAACACAATTAAATAAAATCATAAGTTTTTTATCAAACAGAGGGCCTCGACTGCCACATCAGAGGCCAATTGATTCCTCTCAGCTACCACAAGGCCACCTATGCCTCAAAGCATTCAAACAGAGGCCGAAGTTATTGTTCAAAATCAGATGTTTTCCCCAATGGAGCCGAACAGTTAATTCTGCTGAAAGAATTTAATGAGAAAAATATCTGCAGAGTTACTATAGCATGACGTAGAGCCTAAAAGTCCACAAAAGCTCCCATCGAGCTTAAATATTAAATGTAAAACATTAATACAGACATAACACCTATAAAATTCTTCATCGAGCCCCTCAAAGGCCGAGAAGTCATTAATCTATATTAATTATTTGGGGAGATCTTCTATCCTCTCCCACCTCATTCTTTTATAAATACTGCTGTAGAAGAAGAGAAAATGTTGGTTGCTGAACTTTGAAATACACTTGAGCTTGAAACTCCTACTTGTAAATAGTGTTCACTAGCTCTTGAAGCTCTGTTTGTGATTAGATAAGTTAGGCTGAGAAAAATGAAGATGATTGCTGAACTAAAACATTGGACCTGAAGACTATAACTGGTTTGAAATTAATAACAAGTTGTTTCTTGGGATCTTGGTCTATATCACTGGTGAAGTGTCCCTTTATTTGTTATTGTTCTTTCCTCCTATGTATGCCATGTTGTTCACTTTTCTCTGATAAAGAACAACAATTATAGAGTTAGGATTTACTGTTTACCAGCACCCTTCTCTGATTGTCAAGCTTTATCTCAATGTTTTCCTCTAAATTGTTTATTTAAGAATGATTCAATACAGTTTAAGCAGTTAGGAATGTTGGCGTTCCCTCGTCTTACTGTTTTCCTTAAACATTATTCTTGAATGTTATTTTCATTATTTTCTTATTAAAGTTAGACTAGAAAAGTGATGGTGTGCCATGTTTTCTAGCTTTATTTCTCCAAAGGCAGATTCTAAAGGTTTCCCTTGTTGTTGGCTGAAAGCATACTAGATTTTTTGTCAATTAAGTTGCGTTAATACAAACCTGCCCAAGAACTCTATGGTTAGCCCTGGCCTTGGTTGGTTTTAAACAGTTACTTAAGAGGCTTTTCTTGCTTCGACTGACTATAAATCCTTGTTGAAATTATTATTAGTTTCCACCCCTCCAACACTTTATTGTTTCCATTCCATCATTTTAATCTCAATAATCTTGTGATACAGATGAATTTCCACTTGGATCACTCTTGATATTGTTGATCAATTAAAGCCCTGTTATGACTCCATAGCCCAATGGACAAAAAACTAGCATTATATCTGTCTTTTTAGCCAAAGCTTACTTTGATTGCTTGCAACTTCTCACCTTTGAAACTATTTCCATTTAGGATTTTCCCTCAAGTCATAATCATGCTCAACCATCCAAAAACAAAACAAAACCCTCAGCCTTCATAACTAGCCAGATATCATTACCCAAATCCTTAAAGATAAATCCATATTTACACTTATTGGAGAGATCCCTCTCCAGATTCAGGAGGGCTAGATCCTAGAATCACAAAGTGGTTGAAATAATGTTGTTTTTGTGATTGGAATTTTCCAATCTTGCTAATTATAGATTCCTAACAAAAACAACTTACCACTCCATTCCAACACGAAAACCATTTCTTGTTTTCGCATTTGAAAACGAAACCATTTCCTGCTTTCGATGTGACCAACATTTGTTACATTTTTAAAGATTTTTATCAAAGGTTGAAATATTTGTTATGATTCATATTAATGTTATTTGCATATTCCCGACTGATAAAGAGCTTTGCCTAGCCCTTTTAAAAACTTTCGAAGCTTGGTTTTAAACTGTGTTAGTCATTTTTTTACCTTAAACTCCAATTTGACTCCAAATTTCTTATTTGAAGACCATTAAAGACCTTCCTGGCTCCAGCAATCTGAACCAGAGATTAAATTCAACAGCAGAACTTGCTAGAAACCCTCCCGACTATCAAAATGCTTGCATTTAAGGTATTTTTCGACATTCTAGCCTGCAAATTTCACAATTTAAACCTTCAAATAGAACCAATTGAGCTACAATTAGAGAATTTGTGCATCCAAGGGTGTCCAAAACACTCAAAAAACAGGTCAAACCCTTGCAAATTTTCTCCATAATTCTCTGATTCATAAAAACTTCATTAAAAACCAAATCCTCGGTCTAAAACCCTGAAATATCAATTCTATGGTTTGAAAAGGTTTTAAAACCTACATAATACCTAAAAAGTCTCTTTTGCAGTCATATTCATTTAGAAATCCTATGTTTTCTGTCTTAAACCTGTTGCATATGTCCCAGATTCCCGATTGAGCATTAAAATAATCATTGAAGCTAGATTTTCCCAAAAATTGCTCAAAATTCTCGCTGTTTCAATAAATCCAACTACTGCAAACTATTGAATATTGCTTTAGTTATTTAAAAATCACCAAGAAATAAGTGACACCTAATGCTAGAGGCTCTAGGCCTGTTAAACCCAGAGGATCCAAACCTACTAAGTCTGAAGTAGCAAAAGCCCCAAAATCCACCCATGCACTCACTGCAAAAACTACTATATATGTAAATCCCCTTCAGCCACCAATATCTTCTAAAGAAAGCATCCCCTTCACTGTTGTGTATTATAAAATTGTAGACCCTATGGTAGAATTCAGCTTATTAGAATTTCACAATTGGTGTTATGAAAAGTTCCTAGATAAAGATGACATTCCTATTTGGGAGACAGATTTACCCAAATATGTGATCCCAGTAACACATCCTAGTCAAGACCTAGTAAGATTATGCCAAAAGTACTATGTTCCAGACCAAAGAGAAATTGTGAATGCTGACAGGGAGATTCTATTTTCTATCAATGCAGAATCTATAAATGAAATGTTGCAACTACAGTTTGACCCTAGGGCAGTTCCCCAATCAATTGAAGCATTGAATCAGTTATATTTGGGATTGGATTTCCCTAAGAGATTTATGATTTTCCAGAAATTTATGCCAGCTCATGTAGACATTCCAAAGCTAAATCCTCCCTACTCCACTTCCAAGTTTCTTAAGGGTTCTAGGCATGTGATTTCAATGTTATCTTTCATACTAGTTTACATCACTGATGAATTCACTGGTGAATCCATCCTTGGTTTTTCATCTACTTTATCTCTTGGTCAACCTCCTGCTATGATTTTTGAATATGCTAGGTTTATAGCTGATTCCATCCATCATCAGTTAACCAAGTTTCCCACTGAAGGGGTATTTAGATATTCTTCCTACTTATTCCACTTGTTTTTGTTTTCACAAGATGATCATTTTCCAATAACATTGCAAAAAATGGATGTAGAGGGTAAACCTCAATCCATTATCTATTGGACATCTTTGTTGAGAAAAGAAAACGATGAGTTCAGTTATTCAACCTTTCCAGATTTGTTCATCCAGCCAGCTATGAATTTACTGTACAAGACAGATCAGCCTAGGTTAAGTGAGGACATCAAGAGAATCTTGCAGTTATCAGAACAATTCAAGATGGGAGATTGGTATTTGTATAAACAGCATACAAAATTGAGGATTTTTGGGTCCAATTTACTGCCATAAAAATTGCCTAAGTATTTGACTATCAGAGTCTTTGCATTAGAATATTTAAGGCAAGTTTTGAATTCTGATGCCATTAACGTCATGGCTTCCAAAAGAAGACCCAGTTCAAATTGAAAAATCATATTGGTCCTTTCATTGCGAATAACAGAGAAGTTGATAAAGAGATAGAAAAAATATTGTTAGAGCTAAAATTTCAGAAAATCTTCCCTTGGAATTATGACCCTCAAGGTATTCTCAGCAGTATAAGGGTTAAATGTAAGCTGCCTCCTTTCATACATGAACCCAAGCCTGATATTGAGAAATTTTCAAATCAGATAGAATGGGTAGAGAACACAGTGATAAATAAAGTCATCAATGCAGAGCCCACACAAAATATGGATACCACACTTACCATGGTAGCTTCAAAACAACCAGAATCTTCAAACAAATGAAGCAGAGATGAGGGAGCCTACACAACAGAAACAACCACAGAGACTAAATTCAAGTTTATTTACAATAAGAGGCTGAAATTCAGTTCCATAGTGAAAGAAAAAGTCATTGATGTTGAGAATACAAATGAGCCTGAGATAAACAAGGATGAGGCCACTGAAATAATAAAAGAGACTTGCAAACATACAAATAGATCAAACAGTAGGTGAAAAGGATACTCAAATGATTGAAAGGCAGAAAAACATGGAGGCCTCTTCCTCACACATAGTGGAGGAAAAAGACCTAGACATCAAAGAAAGATATAAGAAAATCAAATAAAAAAATGAAGAAATCAAGAGTGAGATTTATTCTCAATTCTTGAAACAGAAGCCAGGAAATCAGAACAAGCTACTTAGTGCCTTTGATTATACAACAAACAAGATGATCATGTCTTTTCTACAACCAACTACTTCAACTCCAAAAATAATGGCTGACTACAAAAAGTTTGAGTTTGAAGTAGATACTAAAAGTGTGCATGAACTTGATCAAATAGAATTACACAGACATAGCTCTGAGATGCTATATTCAACCATGGTAACAAAGGATATGAGTGCCACTAAATTTCAGAATACCATTATCAACATGCAAGACCAAATGAAACTTGATAAAGGTTCTTTGTATGCAAATATTTAAGGATAAAAGCCTTAGAAGACTTAGTTTTGCAGATGGGAGTTGATGCTTCAAATGTTCCAGCAGAAAAAATATTGATTAAAAAGAAAAATGAGGACATTGCAACCTTGAGGAAACAACCAAATCTTCCTCAAAGTGAGCACCCTCAAACTAAAGAAATTCTTCAAGAAGAGGCAAAGAAAGAAGCCATGATGCAGTTGATTAGCAAAATGACTACCCAAATCAAAGAAATCGAAACACAATTGGATCATCTTATGAAAGAGAAAGAAATTGTCAAAGAAACTGAAGCTCCAATTATCCCGACAGTTATACCTATAGTCACTACAGTTGTGGCTTCCACTTTGGGAGAAAATTTGGCACCAAAAGAGTTATTGGCAACTGCAGTGCCAGTACAGTCAGCCACAACATCAGCAACCGATTCTTCAACCACACAATTACAACACACAGATGATGTAAGGCAGATAGTAAAGGCTATGGAGGAATTGTCAGTGAAAAAAAAAAAATTAACAGTTTGAAGAAAATGATTTAGAATATGGAAGTCTCCAACAAAACAACATTAATCAATGCCAACAATTATGAGCAAAGGGCCAAGAGACTTGAAGAGAAAATCAAAAGCCTTAAAAAAGACTTGATTTTCACTGCACAAATTTCTTACATAAGAAATTTCATATGGACCAATATAATTCAGGCTATACATATTTAGTGGCCATCAATCCAGATCATATATGAACCAAGAGACCTACTTCTAGTATCTCAAGTTGAAATCCAAAAACAAAGGAAGAATTGGCAGACAAACCAGCACAAGCCTTGAAGCCTATCACTTTCTTGAATGGTAAAAACAGAGAAGAGTTATAATAATTGCAGATACAGGATAGGACAGAGACCATTCTACAAATCAAGAAAGTTCTGACAAAAATAAATCTAATGAATAGTTTGGAGGAGAAGTGTGATGCCATGAATATTTCAATCACTAAGTTTTTAACAAAATACACCATGCTGAGACAAGATGGTATTCCAGATGTTCATGTCTTCAATGAGAATTTGATGAACCAAAAAGAGTATGACAAGAAGATAAGGGATTATGCTAAAGAATAGATCAACAAGCCATCGCGATAGGGCTCTCCCACAGGAAAGGTTATTCTCCAATATATTAAAGACTTATTTTTTCTTCAAAATGAAATCAAGCATATGTTTCTCTTCAAACCAAATTTTTCTAAGTATACATATGCTAATGAAAACTTCATAATTCTCAAGACTATAAAAATACCAAGTGCATAACAATGGCAGGCTTTTAAAGACTTAATATAGTAGTGAAAAAAGGAAAACAATGAGGAAAATACAGGTGAAACAGTCGACATAAGAATGAAACAATCACTTAATTTTTACTGCTGAAAATATTCTTTTTATAGCAGCGAAAGAGTAAATAAACAGAGTCAAAGAGTATTAGGATGAAAGTACTGTGTGAAAGGGTATCAGGAGGAAGAGTGTCAGTCAAAAGAACTCCAATAAATATATTTTCCAATTTGCCAGCAAGCAAGACAGCGAGCCAAAAAAGGCTCCCTGATTAGTTTAAGTTGTTCTATATTTTTTGGATAAAAGGACAGCTTGTGAAATTTTAAAGCAGCTATGCCTCTTTATATGTAAAGATATTTTATTTTTCCTAGAGTTATTCCTAGATCCCTCAAGGATATTTTGTAAATAATATTTTGTATAAATACTTCAGTCTTTGAAGTGTTTAGTGTGGAATAAAATTGCTAAGATTACTATAGACTTTTGCTGATACATTGGAGGCTTACATGTGTTGATTTCGAACTATCAGACTAGACAAAGCTAATTGGACATCATAATTCAGGATTCTCGTGATAAGTTAAAGAGTAAAGTGCATAAATATTGTCATTATTTATTTTCTGAGTTCCATTCATTCCATTATGTGTTTGTTATTTCTTAATGAGTAACTAGGATTATTACTTCAGGACTAACTTATGGCTCCATGTATTAACTAAGTTACCATTTACATGTTTGCAACTGATTTCCGGTGTTAGGAATTCTTAATTTCTCCTACTCCCATTTGATTTCTGCCTCCTTCCTTTATTGTCCGGATCAAAGGATCCTTCATTTCCCTTTGTCTTGACTAAACCATTTCATCAAAAAAAATTTACCCAAAGCTCTGAGGGTTATCTATCTTGCCCTAACTATATTTTCATTCTTTTGGCCTTGCCTTCTATTACTTCTATCTAGACTTAGACTCCATTAGCCCAATGGTCAAGTAGATTCCTCCCTAGTTTACCTTTAAGTGATCTTTTCCCACCAAACCAATCCAAAACCAAAACCAATTGTTCTATCATAGCTAGCCTAAAAAACCAAGCAAAAACAAAGTTAAATCATGAAGAGAGAGCCCTCTCTGAAATTTAGGAAGGTTAGATCCTAGATTTCCAAAGTAGGTTTGTGGTTACCCCTAGTCTTCTTTGAATAAAAATTCAAATCCTACAACTTAAGAAATAACTAGGGTGATAACATACTGGCAACCATACTGGGGACTTAACTAATCTCTAGTCTTCAATTTAATCTTGAAGAAAGATCTTTATTTTATCTTTTATACTTTAAGATTATATTTGAAGGTTGTGGGAATTAAAAAATAGTGATTCTGGCTTCTAGGAAAATCTACTACACTAGGTCTAATTCGGATCCTAACCCTACAATGATAGTAGACAACCCAGAACAGATTCGAAAAAAGAAAAAATAGATTGTCAATTTAGAGACTGAAGTACCATTGAGAAAAGCTATTTCTTTACCTAAAGAGTTAGTAAGCTTAACTGATATAGATTTTGATTTCAAATTTGAACAATCATTGTTTAAAGATAAATCTAAAACTGATTTAAAAGATATTGTAATAGAACATGTTTTTACTTCACTTTTGAATACAAAACAGAAAATTAGTTCAGCAAAACTAAAATCAGATAAATCTGAATCTCAAAGTCAAGTAGAAAGGATTAATGTTACACGGATTAAAGACATTTATGAAGCTATTAAATTAGCCCATTTATTATCTTACATTAAGCCTCAAGTTTTTCAATTGCACACAATAATAATTCTAGTAGTAGATTCAACTCTGTATGTTGTCACCTCATTTTTAGATACCACTGCAAGTTCATCCACCGAAAAATTTAGTCCTAAGTTGCCTGTGCAGCCTAGGATATTATTCCCCTCGTTCACTCAGTCCACTGCATCCACTACTTTTATAAGCACTACATCTTTATTTCCAAGTAGTTCCATATATATACCAGCCTCCTAACCAATTTCTTCAAGTACAACTTTCAGCACATCAGCTATCATATCCATCACTGCTCCTATAATCACTGTTATACCTCCTAGTTGAGCAAAACTTCAAGCCATGGCTGCTAGGTATGCTCCCCTTGTCTTACCCCAAAACCTCCATGATATGCCTCATGATTAACAAGAAAATGTACCATTATTTGATGGTCTTTCCAAGTATACTGCTCAAAAACATGTCACAAAAATTATAGATTACTGTGAAACATATGAAATTGATGACTCAGATGTTCAGATGAGGTTATTTACCCAAAGTTTGACAGGAGAAGTAAAAAAATGGTTTAAAATTTAGTTGTTGGTAGTATAGCTAATTTAACTGCATTTCATAGAACATTTTTAAATAAATGGGAAAAGAAAAATAACCCCCTACAAATTTTTTCTGAGTTTGATGCTTTAAAAATATCTCCTAATGAGTCTATTCAAGATTAATGCACTAGGTATAATAGTGTCTATAATTCTATTCCTGTAGATCTTAAACTCACACCATACTCTGTTCTGCTCAAATTCCCTTATGGATTTGATCCAGATATGGCATATCAATTGAGAGAAAGAGATGCTAAAACATTAGAACAGATGCAATTAGATTTTGTTAGTGTAGAAATTAATATTCTAGCTAGAAAATCCAGACTTAGGAATGAAAGGAGAGTCACAATGAAAGAGGAAACATCAAATTCTGATGCTAAATTTGATTTATTTGCTAAAAATTTAGAAAGGGTGGTTGATAGATTAGGCAATATTGATAGAAAATCACAATGGGATAACCAACCTCAAATCAGAAATCCCAACTTCGAAAAAAACAATAACCCTAGAAAAGTTAAGGAAGTTGCTCCAGACCAAAACATTAGGCCCCCATTCCAAGAGAACTATGCTGAAAGTTCTCAAAATAATGATGAAGATGAGGACAACATCAATATAGTAATGGGGATAGATGAAAACAACACAATTTTCCTCACTCAGGAGGATCAAGAACTCTTTGAGCTTAAACAACTCAAAATGGAAACTGGTGAATCCTTCGATTATAAACAAGGTTATGACTTCGCAATCAATGAAATTCACAGCTAGTATAACCTGAGAATCAAGAAAAAAAATTAGCCTTCTACTAAAAATATCAAAATCAAACTAAAAAGAATGTAGAAGCACCAAAAACAAAGATTTTGCAAATTCTCCCAAGAGAAAATAAGAAAAATTCCAATCCTCCCAGTCCCAAAAAATTACCAAGTCAAAAAATTCTTGACATCACTGAAGAAGTGGCCCAATCCTCCAATAATTCCCAAAATGCCAACACTATCAAAGCCCCTAATTTAGTAAAATCAGCAATTCCTAATCCTAAGAAGAATCCTGCTGATTCTAAATCAGCAAATCCCAAAACTATTAATACCAAAGCTTCTGCTAAAAATTCAAAATCTGAAAAAAATTCTGCTGCCCCTGAATCTATCCCTAAAAAGAGAACTAAGGACAACAAAAGTCAAGAAACACAGACAGATAACAAAAGGACAACTCAAGATAAAAGTACTTCCGCTAAAATTCATGAAAAACCCACTCAAATAACTATCTCAAAATATGAACTAATTCAGATTAGTAAGTATCAACCAGCATTTAATATTCAAACTGAAAGAGCAAAGTTAAAGATACCAATTTCTTTAACAGAATTGGCAAAGAATGACTTGTATAGACCAACAATTACTGAAACTTTGAATATCAATGACGGTGAAGATGCCATTAATCTAAATGATAATCAACCTGAATTAATTTTTGGCCCTAATGTAAATGGTAAGCATTCATATAGATCATTTCCTCCCTTCTGTATCAGTATTACTATTCATGATTAGATTTTACATAATGCAATTTTAGATTCAGGAGCTTTCCACAATTTAATGCCAAAAGCTATCATGGAAACTCTGAATTTAGAAATAACAAGGCCCTATAAAGATTTGTTCTCTTTTGTTTCAAGGAAGGTTAAGTGCATAGGATTGATAAAAGACTTATGTGTGAGTTTGTTTCAATATCCTAGTAAAAGTATGGTTATGGATATTGTAGTAACTGACATCCCACCAAAGTATGGTATGCTTCTTTCTCGCTCATGGGGAGCTAAGCTGCAGGGATTTATACAATTAGACATGAGCTATGCCACCATATCATTGTTTGGACAACCTAAGAAACTTTATAGAGAAACTTTAATGAAATACATGGTTAGCAGTGTTGAGAGATCAATAAATTGCCTAATTTACTCAACACCAACTGATCTTGACTCTTTCATTTTATGTAACTCTGATAATAATGAAATCCAAACTAAATTAATTGACATAAATCCTAAACCAAACAATGATAATATTTTTCATGAAGCCCTGTGGCTCTTAGAATTTTATGGCTCAATTAACAAGTCAAGAGCAGGAGCTGGAGTGTGGATCACAAACATTGAGGCCAGTCATTCGGAAGGGCATGTCTTTAGACTCAACTTCAAATGCACCAACAACATGGCAAAGTATGAGGCACTTATTTTAGGCCTCCAAATCATCAAAAATTTAGGAGGTAAGAGAATTTTAATTATGGGAGATTCAGAATTAGTCATTAAATAAATAAATGCTAAATATTATGTTCATAATCCTAGATTAGCTAGATATAGAGATGCAACAACTGATTTGGTTGATGATTTACTAGAATGTAAGTTTGCTACTATTCCTAGAAAGCAAAATCTCCAAGCACATTGCTTAGCAAATTTATCTAGCACATGTAATTTACCTTTTCAACCAACACATAGATATACTTTTGAAGTTAAATATAGACCCATTGTCCTAGACAATGTCAAAGACCTACAGATTTTCTCTGCAGATGAACAGATTTACCATTTTTTGAATAATGAGGATGAATTTCAAAATTGTAAGTTAGACATAGATGGTAATTTAGATTCAGAATGTAATATAGATTCAGATGTTAGTTGTGAAATAAATAACATAGATGTACATAAACTTACCAAACACACTATATTTACTCGATTTGACATAGATAACTTAGAGAAGGTAGATATAGAGGAATTAATTGAAGGTGAAATTGAGATGTTAGACTTAAAAGATAATTTTTTGCCTAAGGGTTTAACTCCTTTGGAGGACTTTTTTGACTCCAATGATGTGCCCAAAAAGCCTAAAATGGAACCAGTCAAGTCTAACATTGAAGAATGTAGCATTGGGATAGAAACAAAACCAAAAATGATCAAATTTTCAAAATCTTTACGCCCTCAAGAAAAAGAAAAATACATTGAACTTTTAAAGGAATATCAAGATGTGTTTGCATGGACTTATGAAGATTTAAAACCATATGATACAAACATTATTCAACACAATATTCCTATAAAACATGATAAAAAAACATTTAAACAAAAATTGAGGACGATTAATCCTCTCTTATTACCTTTGATTGAAAAAGAAGTAAACCACATGTATGATGCCCAAATCATTCCACCAATCAGGTATTCTGATTGGGCTTCTAACTTAGTACCTAAAAGAAAGAAAACTGGTGAAATCATATTATGTGTAGATTTCAGGAATCTTAATAAAGTGTCTTTGAAGGATAATTACCCTTTACCCAAAATGGACCATATTTTACAAAGGGTAGTTGGTTCTTCCAGGATTTCTTTATTGGATGGTTTCTCAGGATATAACTAGATACTTGTTCAAAATGAAGACGAATCTAAAACTGCTTTTACCACTCCATGGGGCACTTTCATGTATGTGAAAATGCCTTTTGGCGTGATGAATGTTGGAGATACCTTTCAGAGGGCTATGGACATAGCCTTTGTGAAATAAATACATGAATTCTTGGTTATATATTTAGATTATATTACCATTTTTTCTAAGACAAATAATGAACACTTGGATCATCTGAGACAAGTTTTCATTAAGTGTAGAAAATTTGGTATATCCTTAAACCCAAAGAAGACTCTTTTTGGACTAGAGGAAGGAAAATTACTTGGACACATAATTTCAAAGGAAGATATTAGGATAGATCCACCAAGGATAGAAACGATACTAAACATTCACCCACCTAGGAATATCAAAGTGTTACAAGAAATTTTAGGTAAAATTAACTTAGTAGAAATCATCAAAGAACTGAATAATATGCTTAAAAAGGACTTTGTTTTAAAATGGACAGTTGAAGCAAAACAATCATTCAAATCCATTAAACATGCTTCAACAAAAACATCAGTCCTAATCAGTCCAGACTTCAAGAAAGATTTTATAATCTTTCCCTTTGCCTCAGAACATACCATAGCTACAGTTCTATTGCAAACAAATGACCAAGGTTTTGAACAGCCTATAGCATTTTTCAGTAAAACCCTTAGGGATGCACCTTTCAAATATAACATAATGGAAAAACAAGCTTTATCCTTGGTTAAAGCCATAAAATATTTCAGAGTATACATTCTTTACTCCCACATTATTACCTATGTCCCTAATTCTGTAGTCAAAGATATTCTTACACAGGATGGGCCAGATGGAAGAAGAGGAAAGTGGATTGCCACTATCCTTGAATATGACATAGATATTAAACCAACCAAGCTCATAAAAGGACAAGGTTTAGCTATATTGATGGCTGAATCCAATTGTAATGCTTTAGATATAATCTTTATTACCCAAGTTGATGACCAGGAAGAGATGGTGACTCCATCGATCAGTGAAGTCTTTCTAGACTCACCATGGTACTTAAATACTATCTTTGTACTTACAAATTTACAAGCTCCTTCTGGATTAACTGGAACTAAAGTTAAATTCATCAAACTTAAAGCAATGAGATATTGTATCTTAGATAATGTGCTTTTTTGGAAAGAAAAAAGTGGGATATTACTTAACTGTTTACTGAAATCAGAAGCTGACAAAATTCTTCAAGAATTTCATGCAGGTGACTATGGAGGGAACTTATACTGGAAAATTACAGCAAATAAGATTATTAGAGGTGGTTTCTACTGGCCTAATTTATTTGCTGATGTGAAAAAATTTGTTACTTCATGTCACAAATGTCAGATTTTTGAAGGCAAAAAGAAATTGTTGCCTTTACCCCTGAAACCTATTTCTACTGAGATGTCATTTCAACAATGGGGTTTAGACTTCATTGGATAAATTCACCCTCCATCCTCCAGCCAACAAAGGTGGATTTTGACTGCCACAGATTACTTTACTAAGTGGATTGAAGCTGTTCCTACCAGACAAGCCACTGACTCAGTCATTATCTCCTTCATAGAAAACAACCTTTTATCTAGATTTGGATGCCCACAGAAAATAATTAAGGATAATGCATTTAAATCTAAGAAAATGATTTCCTTTTGTCACAAGTACCATATTACTCTAGTCCACTCTACTGCTTATTACCCTCAGGGTAATGACCAAGCTGAATTTTCGAATAAAAGCCTTGTGAATGTCGTCAAAAAACTACTTGAATAAAATAAGAAAACTTGGAATAAAAAGTTAGTATATGCCTTATGGGCAGATATACCTACCACCAAGAAGTCAATTGGAACATCTCGTTATCAGATTGTATATGGGATGGATGCAGTTTTCCCATCATCTTTAGGTGTTCCAGTAGTGAAAATTATCCAAGAATCACAAGTAGAACTCAATGATATACAAAGAAGGATAAATCAAAATATTCATCTGCAACAAACAAGGGAAGAAGTATATTAAAAATATCAAGTTATTCAGGAAAATATCAAGAAAATCTTTGATAAAAGAACTAAAGAAGATGACTTTTCCATTGGAGATAAAGTGTTAAAATAGGATTCCAGGAGAGAAGAAAAAGGCAAGCATGGAAAGTTTGACTTTCTTGGAAAGGGCCCTACGAAATTTATGGATATAGGGGTAACAATGCTTTCTTCATCAAAGATTTGGATGGAAATGACATTCAATATGGACCAGTTAATGGTAGAGTGCTCAAACGCTAGTAGTCTTCTGAGTTAACCAATAGTTAGTCCCAGATACTTTTTTACATCATTGTAAATATTCTTTGCAAGTGTGTAGATTGGATTGGGTATTTTTTTCTCAAAGTTGAAGCCTAGAGCGAAGGCCCTAAGATTTGAAAATCAAAATGTCATAAATATGAGTTTTTGTAGAAAACATAACACAATTACTGGATCATCAAGGTCAAAATGGAAGGCTACTAGTCTTGGAGTTCTTGGCATTTCCCCAGGAAATGCCATCCCCATGTGAAGCCGATGTTAGGGTCCTATAACTATAGGATTCATAATTTTGAATTGACTTATGATAGTCTTGTAAAATATGTACATACCTTGCTTTCTGCAAGTTGTTTTCCCATATTTTGTAAAAAATAAAAAAAATAGAAAATAAAAAAAGAGGGTGAAAGTCGTAAAAGAAAGATCAAAGGACTTAAAGAAAATATAGACCCCAAAAGAAAAGAAATAAAACATGAGAGTGTGCAAGTCCAAATGCCACTACTTTTTACTTTGTTACTGATGATTATGGTAGAGTGTCAATAAATTCATTAATCCATGATGAGTTAAACTATGTAAACTTGACTTGTCATGATTTCAATTTTATTGTTGTAGAATAGTGAATAAAGATTAGTCAGAAATTTTAATCCTGACTAATTAGTAGATAGGTAGAGAATAAATAGGAGCTCATCAGTTTAATTTGAGCCCTCAAATGATATAAGGTATATTTAGATAGTTTTTATGCTTTCAAAAGAATAAAATGTTTCAAGGTAGCAATCTCAAATGCATCTGCAAAATGGAAGAAAGAATGTCAGATTAAAGTTGGGTAGTTAGAAAGATGTCGGAAGAAGCATGTACATATCCATCACCGGGAAAAAATAATCACTAATTTCCCCTCCCCTATAGTTATTCTGCATTCTAGACTTTCAGTCAAAGGGGCTCATAGCATTTCTCTGACTTTTGCTGGGACCGGACCCAAGGCACAATGACTGATAAGTTAAAATTGTTGAATGCCTATATTAATCCCTAACTATCATTATTTACCCTTCATACACTCATTACTATTCAATTTCATAAGTAAGCACCTTTTCTACTTGATGAAATATGAAATTCCCCATTTGACTAACTCCCTTCAATCATACATAGCATAAAAACCCTCAAAAACGTTATATCCTAGGTTAAAAGTGGTGAAATTTTAAATGATAAAAGCCTTGCTTTAATATTTTCACTCTACTTAATCATATAATTGTATTTTAGATGTATTACCTTGTCCCTTGTCATATTAACTTCTAATCTATATATTAAATCCCTAAAATGACCTTTTTCCTATTAATATAATGCCCCTTTTATTAATACCCCTTTAAACCCATTATTATACGATTTTAGGCCAAAATTATTATCCACGTGCTGAAATAAAATCCCAAATTATACCCCTTTGGTCTAAAAACTACCTTTAACTAAATATCCCGCCCCCCTAAGGTTATAGACCCTTCAAATGGTCTAAACTATATAATAAAATAAAAATGTAAATATGATTTTCGGGCAAATCTTATGTCTTTGGAAACAAAAATCACCCCTCAGACCTTTACAATATACTTGCCAATTTACCCTGCCTCACGCGCATTTTTTAACCATATATATAAAATCTATTTATATATATAACATTCACATTAAACCCATTTCAAAAAACATGTATTGACCCCATCTATACATAAAACCTTTTGATTAAAACTTCGGTTATAAACGCATATATATAAAATTTTATTACATGTGTCATCACATAAGCCAACAGGGCCCTACCCAACCTTTTCACCACAACTTTACAGTTGATCTCAACCATTCGCTCCGATCCTCCAAATCCGATGCCTGACGATGAGTTTCGCGTTCATAAACCAAACGACAGCCCGATAGCCAAATGGACGCGAAACAGGTGGTTTTCCGATTTCCACCTCCAATGACGTGTCACATTCTTATTGCGTCGTGTTCGATTTGGTTAAAAAAACTTACCACTCCATTCCAACGTGAAAACCATTTCTTGTTTTCACATTCGAAAACAAAACCATTTCCTGCTTTTGATGTGACCAGAATTTATTACGTTTTTAAATATTTGTATCAAAGGTTGAAATCTTTGTTATGATTCTTATTAGCGCTATTTTCATATTCCCAACTGATAAAGAGCTTCGCCTAGCCCTTTTAAAAACTTCTGAAGCCTGGTTTTAAACTCTGTTGGTCATTTTCTTACCTTAAACTCTAATTTGACATCAAATTCCTCATTTGAAGACCAATAAAGACCTTCTCGGCTCCATCAATTTGAACCAGAGATTAAATTCAACTGCAGAAGTTGCTAGAAACCCTCCCGAATGTCAAAATACCTTCATTTAAGGTATTTTTCGACATTCGGGCCTGCAAATTTCATAATTTAAACCTTCAAACAGAACCAATTGAGGTACAATTAGAGAATTTTTCCATCCAAGGGTGTCCAAAACATTCAAAAAACAGGGCAAACCCTTGCAAATTTTCTCCATAATTCTCTGATTCATAAAAACTTCATTAAAAGCCAAATCCTCGATCTAAAACCCCTGAAAGACCAATTCTACGGTTCGAAAAGGTTTTAAACCTACATAATACCTAAAAATTCTCTTTTTCAGTCATATTCATTTAGAAAGCCTATTTTTTTGTCTTAAACATGTCTCATATGTCCCAGATTCCCCATTGAGCATTAAAATAATCATTGAAGCTATCTTTGCCCAAACATTTCTCATAATTCCCTCTGTTTCAACAAATACAACTACTGCAAACTATTTAATCTTGCTTTATTTATTTAAAAATGACCAAGAAACAAGTGGCCCCTAAAGCTAGAGGCTCTAGGCCTCTTAAACCTAGAGGATCCAAACCTCCTAATTCTGAAGCAGCAAAAGCCCCAAAATCCACCCCTGCACTCATTGAAAAAACTACAGTATCTGTTAATCCCCTTCAGCCACCAGTATCTACTGAAGAAATCATCCCCTTGACTGATGTGGATTATAAAATTGTAGACCCTGTGGTACAATTAAAATTATTAGAAGCTCACAATTGGTGTTTTGAAAAGTTCCTAAAACAAATATGACATGCCTATCTGGGAGACAAATTTACCAAAATATGTGATCCCAGTAACACATCCTGGTCAAGACCTGGTAAGATTGTGCCAAAACTACTATGTTCCATACCAAAGAGAAATTGTGAATGTTGATAGGGAGATTCTATTTTCTATCAATTAGAGTCTATAAATGAAATGTTGCAACTACAGTTTGACCCAAGGGAAGTTCCCCTATCCATTGAAGTATTGACTCAGTTATATTTGGGATTGGATTTCTCTAAGAGATTTATGATTTTCCACAACTTTATTCCAGCTCATGTAGACATTCCAAAGCTAAATCCTCCCTACTCCACTTCCAAGTTTCTTGAGGGTTCTAGGCATGTGATTTCAATGTTATCTTTCATACTAGGTTACTTCACTGATGAATCCATCCTTGGTTTTTTACCTACTTTATCTCCTAGTCAACCTCCTACTATGATTTTTGACTATTCCAGGTTTATAGTTGATTCCATCCATCATCAGTTGACCAAGTTGCCCACTGAAGGGGTATTTAGATATTCTTCCTACTTATTCCACTTGTTTTTGTTTTCACAAGCTGATCATTTTCCAATAACATTGCAAAAAATGGATGTAGAGGGTAAACCTCAATCCATTATCTATTGGACGTATTTGTTGAGAAAAGAAAACAATGAGTTTAGTTATTCAGAATTTTCAGATTTGTTCATCCAGCTAGCTATGAGTTTACTCTACAAGACAGATCAGCCTAGGATAGGTGAGGAAATTAAGAGAATCTTGTAGTTATCAGAAAAGTGCAAGATGGGAGATTGGTATTTGTATAAACAACATACAGAATTGAGGATTTTTGGCTCCAATTTACTGCCTTACAAATTGCCCAATTATTTGACTATCGGAGTCTTTGCATTAGAATATTTAAGGCAAGTTTTGAATTATGATGCCATTAACGTCATGGATTCCAAAAGGAAGACCCAGTTCAAATTGAAAAATCATATTGGTCCTTTCATTGTGAATAACAGAGAAGCTGATAAAGAGATAGACAAAATATTGTTAGAGCTAAAATTTTAGAAATTTTTCCCTTGGAATTATGACCCTCAAGGTCTTCTCAGCAGTATAAGGGTTAAATTTAAGCTTCCTCCTTTCATACATGAACCCAAGCCTGATATTGAGAAATTTTCAAATCAGATAGAATGGGTAGAGAACACATTGATAGATACAGTCATCAAAGTAGAGCCCACACAAAATATGGATACCACACTTGCCATGGTAGCTTAGAAACAACAAGAACCTTCAACAAAAGAAGTAGATATGAGGGAGCCTACACAACAGAAAAAACCACAGAGACTAAATTCAATTTAATTTACAATAAGAGGCTCAAATTCAGTTCCATAGGGAAAGAAAAAGTCATTGATGTTGAGGATATAAATGAGCCTAAGATAAACAATGATGAGGCCACAATAATAAAAGAGACTCTTGCAGACATAAAAACAGATCAAACAACAGGTGAACATGACACTCAAATGATTGAAAGGCAGAAAAACATGGAGGCCTTTTCCTCACACACAGTGGAGGAAAAACACTTCGAGATCAAAGAAAGATATAATCAAATCAAACAAAAAAATGAAGACATCAAGAGTGAGATTTATTCTCAATTCTTGAAACAGAAGCCAGGAAATCAGAACAAGCTACTTAGTTCCTTTGACTATACAACAAGAAAGATGATCATGTCTTTTCTACAACCAACTACTTCAACTCCAAAAATAGTGGGTAACTACAAAAAGGTTGAGTTTGAAGTAGATACTAAAAGTGTGCATGAACTGGATCAAATAGAATTCCACAGACATAGCTCTGAGATGCTATATTCAACTTTTGTAACAAAGGCTATGAGTGCCACTAAATTTCAGAATACCATTATCAACATGCAAGACCAAATGAAACTTGACAAAGATTCTTTGTATGCCAAATATTTTAGGATAAAAGCCTTAGAAGAATTATTTTTGCAGATGGGAGTTGATCCTTCAAATGTTCCGGCAACAGAAATATTGATTAAAAAGAAAAATGAGGATATTGTAGCCTTGAGGAAACAGCTAAAGCTTTCTCAAGGTGAGCACCCTCAAACTAAAGAAATTCTTCAAGAACAGGCAGATAAAGAAGACATGATGCAGTTGATTATCAAACTGACTGCCCAAATCAAAGAAATGGAAACACATTTGGATCATCTTATGAAAGAGAAATAAATTGTCAAAGAAAATGAAGCTCCAATTATCCCTACAGTTATACCTATAATCACTATGGTTGTGGCTTCCACTTTGGGAGAAAAATTGGCACCAAAAGATTTATTGGCAACTGCAGGGCCAGTACAATCAGCCACAACATCAACAAAAAATTCTTCTACCACATAGGTAAATCACACAGATGATGCAAGGCAGATAGTAAAGGCTATGGAGGAATTGTCACTAAAAAATAATGAAATTAACAGTTTGAAGAAAATGATATAGAATATGGAAATCTCCAACAAAACGGCATTAATAAATGCCAACAATTATGAGCAAAGGGCCAAGAGACTTGAAGAGAAAATCAAAAGCCTTCAAAAGACTTGAGTTTCACTGCACAAATTTCTTACATAAGAAATTACCTATGGAACAATATAATCGAGGCTATACATCTTCAGTGGACATAAATCCAGATCATATATGAACAGAGAGACCTACTTCTAGCAACTCAAGTTGAAATCCAAAAAGAAAATGAATAATTGGTAGACAAACCAACACAAGCCTTGAAGCTTATCACTTTCTTGAATGGTAAAAATAGAGCAGAGTTAGAAGAATTGCAGATACAGGATAGGACATAGACCATTCTACAAATCAAGAAAGTTCTGACAAAAATAAATCTAATGAATAGTTTGGAGGAGAAGTCTGATGCCATGAATATTTCAATCACTAAGTTTTTAACAAAATACACCATGTTGAGACAAGCTAGTATTCCAGATATTCATGTCTTCAATGAGAAGTTAATGAAGCAAAAATATTATGACAAGAAGATAAGGGATTATGCTAAATAATAGATCAACAAGCCACTGCTACAGGGCTCTCCCGCAGGAAAGGTTATTCTCCAATATATTGAAGACTTATTTTTTCTTCAAAATGAAATCAAGCATCTGTTTGTCTTCAAACCAAATTTTTCTAACTATACAGATGTTGTTGAAAACTTTAGAAAGCTCAAGACTGTAAAAATACCAAGTGCAGAACAATGGCAGGCTTTTACAGACTTAATATGGTAGTGAAAAAGAGAAAACAGTGAGGAAAATACAGGTGAAACAGTCAACAGAAGAATGAAACAATAACTTAAATTTTACTACTGGAAATGTTCTTTCTACAACAGTGAAAGAGTAAATAAACAGATTCAAAGAGTATCAGGATGAAATTACTGCGTGAAAGAGTACCAGGAGGAAGAGTGTCAGTCAAAACAACTCCAATAAAGATATTTTCCAATTTTCCAGCAAGAAAGATAGCTAGCCAATAAAGGCTCCTTTATTAGTTTAAGTTGTTCTATATTTTTTCGATAAAAGGATAGCTTGAAAAACTGTAAAGCAACTATCCCTCTTTATATGTAAAGATATTTAATTTTTCCTAGATTTATTCCTAGATCCCACTAGGATATTTTGTAAACAATATTTTGTATAAATACTTCAGTCTTTGAAGTCTTTAGTGTGGAATAAAATTGCTAAGATTACCATAGAATTTTTCTAATAAATTGGAGGCTTACATGTGTTGATTTCGAAGTATAAGACTTGACAAAGATAATTGGACATCATAATTCAGGATTCTCATGATAAGTTAAAGAGTAAAGTGCATCTATCTTATCATTGTTTATTTTTTTATTTCAATTCATTCAATTATGTGTTTTTTCATTCTTAATGAGTAACTAGGAATATTACTTCAGGAATAGCTTATGGCTCCCTGTCTTTACTAAGCTACCATTTACATGTTTTCAACTGATTTTTGGTGTTAGGAATTCTTAACTTCTCCTACTCCCGTTTTACTTCTGCCTCCTTCCTCTATTGTCTGAATCAAAGGATCCTTCATTGCCCTTTGTCCCAACTACACCATTTCATCAAAAATCTTTTACGCAAAGCTCTGAGGGTTATATATCTTTCCCTGACTATATTTTCATACTTTTGGCCTTGCCTTCTAGTACTGCTATCTAGAATTAGACTCCATTAGCCCAATGGTCAGGTATATTTCTCCCTAGTTTACCTTTAAGTGATTTTTTCCATCCAAACCAATCGAAAACCGAAGCCTTCTATCATAACTAGCCTAAAACACCAAGAAAAAAAAAAGTTAAATCATAAAGAGAGAGCCCTCTCTGAGATTTAGGAAGGCTAAATCCTAAATTTCCAAATTAGGTTTGTGGTTACCCCTAGTCTTCTTTGACTAAAAGTTCAAATCCCACAACTTAAGAAATTATTAGGGTGATAACAGAAGGGTCAGGATGGCAATGGTTTCGAGCGTGTTGGATTGCAAATATATTTTTTTAGCATTTGAAGGATAGATCTGTGGGATTATCATGGATTCCTCCATTATCTTGGAGGAGAGCCAACCTTACGTGATAAGGATGATCACCAAGGTGACAATGGGTGATGTCCTCAAGTAACTTTTGGGTTTGTAGTTGATAATTGAATCTATATTTTGAAGCATAGATTTTAGAGGTAGCAATGAAGTGCTTTTCTCCTTGGAATAATGGAATGAGTTTGTCCCAACAATTGTGCAAATGATAAATTTATATTTTGTCTTATATCATTTTTAAATGCCTCTCTTTCAAGGCAATACCAGTCAACGGGCTATGTTTGAAAATATTTTGAATCCTTGCAAACCAACATCCCTTTGGAAGTGTTAATGGTTTAGTTTTTGGATCTCTTTCTAAAGATATTATCAACCACCACATGTGATCCAGATTTATGCAGGAATGCAACAGAATAAACACATAACCATAAATACAGATATGCAGCAGAAATAACACTTCATTTCATTAGTATCAAAGAACTGAAATTTTCTTACAGACAACATGGAAATAAAACTAGCTAGGGCACTGGTAGCTATCTATGAGAAGAGATGTGGTGGCTACATGCCTCTGAAATAAGTTACAAAGAGGCTTGAGGGCCTATTTATTATTTAGAAACAATGGGAAATCCTAAACGGCCAAAACCCTAACCCTAGGAGATAAAGCGCCAAAACTATGGGCCCCATTTGGGTAAATTGGTGTTTCAACCTCCCAGGGGCATAACTTTGGCATACGATCTCTGTTTGATGCGTACCGTACCTCATTAGAAAGATCTATCCGAGAAATACAAATTTTGAAGAAGAAACATCAATCCATGGACCCATGTTGCTCTCAGTTTTCCCAAAAAACATCGTTTACGACCTCAAAATAGCTCTGGAAGTTCAGGACCCGAAAAAATGCTAGAAATAGTAAGTTGTGCCGGAATTGAAAAACTGAAAGAGATGATGGTGGGGCCCCAAGTGGAATAGGTGGGTGACCACCAATATCCACTTGGATAATTCCTCCACCTTTACGAAGAAATGGTCCCCATTGCGTTAAGTTCCTCCATGAGATGAGGAAATTTCTACTGAACTTGGTCCCTGGTGAACCACTTTCCTTGGTGCAGGAGTTGGCCAGCTTTGACAACCTGATACAGTTGGATATTAATGCAGTGGCGATGTTCTTGATTTGCATGTCGCCGTCTGATACGCGGTGGCCTATTCAATGCGGTACGGGTTTAACTTTGTTGGTGTGTGTTGATGCACTTGTGTAGGGGTGTCAGGTAGAGGTGGGAAGTAAGGATAGAGAGTAGATACATTGAACACGTATGCTGAGCCAAAAGGAATGGTGGAATACTGAGCTCGAAGGCATTGTTCCCTACAGCCTTGGTGATGGTGTATGGCCCGTATCGGAGCGGGCGAAGCTTGCGGTGGGGTCTAGTGAGGCACTCCTTCTGCAAATGTAGCCATACTTTGTCGCCCACCTGGAAGTTGTGTGGCACCCGGTGTTGATCATGGCGTTGCTTGTACTTGGCATTGGCTTTGTCCAATATACGTTTCTGGTAGGCGAAAGTGTTGAGGATATATTGATAGATTGGCTTCTTTCACTTGACGAGCTGGACATGAGAAATTTGAATCGACGAGAGTTGCCAAATGGCATGGCTACGTCGATGGGACATAGTGGCTAGAATGCAGCCCACACAAAAAGGGGCTGTGGCCAATTTAACTAGGGAGAGCGCGGTTATAACTATGTTGTACATGGGGAGGCTCTCATCCCATGTGTGGATGTACAGGTGTACATGCGCATGTGTGAATCGTGCCGGCCAGCGACCTTTGTTGGCCATCGTTTGTGGATGGAATGACTGTGGACAGTGACTTGCTGTCAACGTTGACATTTGGGAAAGAATATGTTGAGAACCTACTAAAGGTATCTTGACCTGATATGATAGACTGTGGGATCCCAAAGTGCACCCACACTCGTTCAAAGAAGAATTTAGCAGTGGCTTCTGCTGTGATATTCTTCTTCCAGGCCGCCACAATGGACATCTTCGAGAACCTGTCGACGACCATTAAAACACAGTCATTTCCCTGCTTAGTAGAAGGCAGGACCAACATGTAATCCATGGAGATGGATTCCCAAAGTCGACTAGGGGTAGATAGACGAGTATATAGGCCTTTCTTCTTAATGGTCAGTTTGGCAATGGCACAAGCAGTGCAGGATCTGATGTGCTTCTCGACATCCTTTCGAAGGTTTATCCAATAGAAATACTTCTGTAGGATTGCTACAATTTTCTCGACCCCGAAATGCCCAGCGACTCGACTGTAGTGTGCTTCCCATATCATCTTGGCACGCTCGCTTGAAGGAACACAAAGGTGTCCCATGTGACATAAAAGTGCATCTTGGAGGTGAAAATTTGGAACTTGCGTACCCCCCAAGAGTGCCTTGTAAGTGTGGCCGAATTCTGTTGGCAAGTGTTCTTGATTTGCATGTCCATGATACAATCTGTGGTGGCCTATTCAATGCAGTCTGGGTTTAACTTTGTTGGTGTGTGTTGTTCTGCAATGTCTGAGGTGTCCAGTAGAGGTGGGAAGTAAGGATGAAGGTGATCCACATTGAACATTGTGTGCAGACCAAGGAATGGTGGAATAATGAGCTCGAAGGCATTGTTCCCTATAGCCTTGGTGATGGTGTATGGCCCATATCGGAGCGAGTGAAGCTTACAGTGGGGTCTAGTGAGGCACTCCTTCTCCAAATGTAGCCATACTTTTTCGCCCACCTGGAAGTTGTGTGGCACCCGGTGTTGATCATGGCATTGCTTGTACTTGGAATTGGCTCTGTCCAATATATCATGAACCTGTTGGCGAAAGTGTTGAATGTGATCGTTGAAGCTACTTTCTTTTTCAACTTCAGACTGGACATGAGCTGAATCGGCTTGAGCAGCTGCAAATGGCATGGCTACGTCAATGGGACATAGTGGCTAGAATCACAAGCCCACCTAAAAGGGGCTATGGCCAATTTAACTAGGGAGAGCGCGGTTATAACTATGTTGTACATAGGGGAGGCTCTCATCCCATGTGTGTGGATGCTTTGAATTGTACATGCGCATAATGTGTAGAATCATTCTGTTGACGACCTTTGTCTGGCCATCTGTTTGGGGATGGAAAGCTGTGGACTTGGTGAGCTTGCTATCCAACGTTGACCAGAGGCTGGAACAAAATGTGCTGAGGAACCTGTTATCTTGACCTGATATGATAGACTGTGGGATCCCAAAGTGCACCCACACTCGTTCAAAGAATAATTTAGCAGTGGCTTCTGCTGTGATATTCTTCTTCCAGGCCGCCACAATGGACATCTTCGAGAACCTGTCGACGACCATTAAAACACAGTCATTTCCCTGCTTAGTAGAAGGCAGGCCCGGCATGTAATCCATGGAGATGGATTCCCAAGGTCGACTAGGGGTAGGTAGTGGAGTATATAGGCCTTGCTTCTTGATGGTCGGTTTGGCAATGGCACAAGCAGTGCGGGATCTGATGTGCTTCTCGACATCCTTTCGAAGGTTCGGCCAATAGAAATACTTCTGCAGGATTGCTACTGTTTTCTCGACCCCGAAATGCCCAGCGACTCGACTGTAGTGTGCTTCTCATATCATCTTGGCACGCTCGCTTGAAGGAACACAAAGGTGTCCCATGTGACATAAAAGTGCATCTTGGAGGTGAAAATTTGGAACTTGCGTACCCCCCAAGAGTGCCTGGTAAGTGTGGCTGAATTCTGGGTCACTCTCATAGAGAAGCAGCTAATCAGAAGTCTCGTGCCCACAAGATTTGAGCACAGTGGTGAGTGCCACGATCGGTGGTCAGCTGAGGCAGTCTGCAACATGATTGGTGCTACCCTTCTTGTACTTGATGTTCAAATGAAACTGTTGCAGATATGTGGACCACTTCTGATGGCGATCATTCTACAACTTCCCTTGTGTCTGTATGAACTGCATGGGTCGGTGGTCAGTGTGGATGATTGTTTCCTTCGCCAAACGTAATGCTTCCATTGTCAACAAGCTTGCACAATGGAATACATTTCTTTGTCATAAGTGGGATACATGCGAACTGTGTCAGATAATGTCTCACTGTGATATGCCACTCGATGTCGATGTTGAGTAAGAACTTCCCCAATAGCATAGTCAGAGGCATATGTCTCGATCTCAAATGGCTGTTGCAAGTTTGGTAAAGTGAGCATTGGGGCAAAACAGAAGCGATTTTTCAATTCTGTGAACGCCTTTTGTTGAGGTTCTGAACAAAATAATTTTTCTCTCTCGCTCCTCCCTTGGTGACTTAACTCAAGGGCCAAGTGATATGAGAGTCTCCCAACATGAACCTCAGGTAGAAATTAGCAAGACCCAGAAAGCTGCGAAGCTCTATTATAGTGGTCGGGGCTCGCCAATCCCGAATGACTTGGATCTTGGCTGGATCCACATGCACGCCCCTTTCATCAATAATGTATCTGAGATATTGAACCTGGGTCATGCCAAAATTTCACTTCTCCAAATTGGCACACAACTTGTGTTGCCGCAGTGTTTGGAGGATGTGGTGAAGGTGCTCTTCCCAAGTCTGGCTGAAGATCAGAATGTCATCCAAGTACACCACTACAAATGAGTTTTCGAATGGCCACAAGATGTCATCCATCATCCTCATAAAGGTTGGGGGAGCATTCGTCAACCCGAAAGGCATGACCAGCAATTCGAAAAGGCCTTCCTTGGATTTGAAGGCAGTCTTCCACACATCGGAGGGTTTAATCGGTACCTGGTGATACCCCGACTTCAAGTCAATCTTGCTGAAATATTTTGCACCTTCGAGTTGGTCCAAAAGGTCATCAGTCCGTGGGATTGGGTACATATTCCGAACAGTGATCTTGTTTAGCGCCTGATAGTCAATACAGAGTCTCCACGTCCCATCCTTCTTTTGTACCAACACGATCGGGCTCCCACAAGGCGATGAACTTGGTCGGATGTGACCTTTCTGCAACAGCTCCTGAATCTACCTCTTGATTTCATCGTTCTCCATTAGAGAGCACCGATATATTGGTCCATTGGGTAGCGGCGCACTTGGGGTCAGATAAATCGGGTGCTTGACCTGACAATGCAGAGGAACCCCTGTGGGTGAGGTGAAGATGTCCCCGTATTCCTCCACAACCTTATCCATTTGTTGTTGTCATGCAGAGGAGCCCTATCTCGAGGTCGTGGCCATAGTATTCTTCTTGCCCTGGGGGTGGATCATCAGGAAAACGAATTTCCTGGTTTGGGAAATGAGCTTACTACATTGTTTTGCAGTAACCAAAGAGATAGCGGTAGGAGGTGGTACCTCTGGTATCCTATACAACTTATTTCCCAAAATAACAATAAAAGCACGAGTCCGAGACTCATACACAGCATGACGCTTCCACAAGTATGGTTGTCCTAATAATACATTAGAAACATCAATAAGAGCAATGTAACATAATACCTCATCCATGAAGGGCTTGATGCTATAGGGAAGGCAACACTGTTGGCTGACGTAGAGATCTCGTCCTTGGTGAAACCACCCGATGGTGTATGGATGTCGATGAGATGTGACCGGAAAGCCAAACAGTTTCACGACATCTGCTGAAATGAGGTTCTTTTGGCTCTCATTGTCGACAATGAACTGTACAGGAGAGCCCTTTACCAACCTTTGGGAGTGGAAGAGACGTTCCTCCTCCTCTGGATCTTCAGGTTCCTCATTATGGATCTTCAGGTTCCTCATTCTGGATCTTCGTAGTGGAAAAAGTGGCATTGGGCTCTACATCAATAATATTTTTCCCTTTGTCATTCCCCTTGTCAGGTTCTGATTCAAGGTCAGATCATGGATCTAACTCAGAAGCTCGCATCTCGGCCACCAGCGACTGCTTGGCCCGACACTCACTTGTGTTGTGAGTGGAGCTCTTATGGAACTCACACCACTTTCCCGTGTCCTTCTTTGGCTTTGCAGTGTTTTTCTTTGTTTGTGGCTTTGACAGGTTGTATTGAGTCGACATGCCTTGGATCTCTCCTTTGTTCTGTAGTTTGGGAGCACCTTTCACTTGCTTTTGATTCGCAAATCCAAATTCTTGCTTCCTCTGTTTGAATTTCTGCTCAATCTTGGCAGCATACCGGTATGCCGTACCAAGCGAGGAGATGTCGAGGAACTCCATTTCATCCTAAATGTATTTGTGCGGACAACTGCTATACTTTAGCACCAGATGTTTCTCTGAATCTTTGATACCCAACTTCGTGCGCGGGGTATGGAACAGATTCGTCGGCTCATGCACAGCTTGATCCCTTTGTTGTCGCAGCGTGGTCCATTATATGTACTTGTCCTCATAGCTCCCCACGGGATAGTATTATTCCTTGATGGCATCTTAGAAAGAATTCCAAGTGGGTACGGCTGAGAAAAGATAGGGTTTTGTCTCATCCTTTTTCTCACAGTGGTTTTCCCACCAGTCCTTGACATGGGGGGCGGCTTTGAGGAGTGCAAAAATAATCTTCTCCCTGTCGGAAAATTCATGAACCGAGAAATATCCTTCTAATAGATTCAACCATCTATCTACGGTATCTGCATCTATTTTACACTAAAATATGGGAATGTAAAAATTTACTTGTACCTTAAAAGGGCTCTCACCTCCAGAGTGGCTGCTAGATGCAGATGTGCCGCCAGTGGGCAGTTGTTGAAGGATCTGGGAAAAGTTATCCATCATCGCGTTCCTTTGTTTTTTGAGGGCCTCCTTGAGCAATATTTTGATAGGATATCCTGCTCCCTCATCTTTCTTTTAATCCCCCATGGGCGTCCGTCGAGGTTTGCGAGGTTGATCTTGCAAAGGTTCCACCAGATCGAGCCCTAAATCCTTATATCCCGACCTCGTTGGGGACATACAAAGAAGGATCAAGAAAAAGCAGACCGCTCTAATACCACTGATCCGGATTTATGTAGGAACGCAAAAAAATAAACACATAACCATAAATACATTGATGCGGCGGAAATAACACTTCATTTGATTAGTATCAAAGAACTGAAATTTGCTTACAGATAGAATGGAAATAAAACTAGCTAGGGCGCTGGTAGCTATCTTTGAGAAGAAATGTGGTGGATATAGGCCTATGAACTGAGGTACAACGAGGCTCGAGGGCCTATTTATTATTTAGAAAAAATGGGAAATCCTAAACAACCAAAACCCTAAACCTAGGAGATGAAGTGCCAAAACTATGGGCCCTGTTTGGGTAAATTGGTGTTTCAACTTCCCAGGGGCGTAACTTTGGCATACGATCTCTGTTTGACGTGTACCATACCTCGTTAGAAAGATATATCCCATGAATACAAATTTTGAACGAGAAACATCAATCCATGGACCCATTTTGCTCTCTGTTTTCCCAAAAAACGTCGTTTAGGGCCTCAAAATGGCTTCAGAAGTTCAGGACCCAAAAAACTGCTAAAAATAGTAAGTTGTGCCAAAACTGAAAAACTAAAAGAGACGATGATGGGGCCCCAAATGGAATAGGTGGGTGACCACCAATATCCGCCTGGATCATTCCTCCCCCTTTAGGAAGCAATGGTCCCCATTTCATTAAGTTCCTCCATGAGATGAGGAAATTTCTACTGAACTTGGTCCCTGGTGAACCACTTTCCTTGGTGCAGGAGTTGGCCAACTTTGACAACACGATACAGTTGGATCTTTTTTTGGCGAGTGTTCTTGATTTGCATGTCCATGATACAATCTGTGGTGGCCTGTTCCATGCAGTCTGGGTTTAACTCTGTTGGTCTGAGTTGTTCTACAATGTCCGAGGTGTCCAGTAGAGGTGGGAAGTAAGGAAGAAGGCGATCCACATTGAATACTGGGTGCAGACCAAGGAATGGTGGAATACTGAGCTCGAAGGAATTGTTCCCTACAGCCTTGGTGATGGTGTATGGCCCATATCGGAGCGGGGGAAGCTTGCAGTGGGGTCTAGTGAGGTGCTCCTTCTGCAAATGTAGCCATACTTTTTCGCCCACCTAGAAGTTGTGTGGCACCCAGTGTTGATCACGGCATTTCTTGTACTTGGCATTGGCTCTGTCCAATATATCATGAACCTATTGGCAGATGTGTTGAATGCGATTGATGAAGCTAATTTCTTTTTCAACTCCAGACTGGACATGAGATGAATCGGCCTGAGCAGCTGCAAATGGCATGGCTACATCAATGGGACATAGTGGCTGGAATCCCAAGCCCACCTGAAAGGGGCTATGGCCGATTGAACTGTGGAGAGCCCGGTTATAACTATGTTGTACATAGTGGAGGCTCTCGTCCCATGTGCGTGGATGATTTGAATTAAACATGCGCAAAATGTGTACAATAATTCTGTTGACGACCTCTATCTGGCCATCTGTTTGGGGATGGAAAGCTGTGGATTTGGTGAGCTTGGTATCCAACATTGACCAGAGAGTGGAACAAAATGTGATGAGGAACCTGCTATCCCAATCTGATATGATAGACTGTGGGATACTAAAGTGTACCCACACTCATTCAAAGAAGAGTTTAACAGTGGCTTCTACTGTGATATTCTTCTTGTAGACCGCCATAATGGCCATCTTTGAGAATCTGTCGACGACCACGAAAACACAGTCATTTCCCTGCTTAGTAGAAGGCAGGCCCGACATGTAATCTATGGATATGGATTCCCAACGTTGACTAGGGTTAGTTAGAGGAGTATATAGGCCTTGCTTCTTGATGGTCGGTTTGGAAATGGCACAAGTAGTGTAGGATCTGATGTGCTTCTCAACATCCTTTCGAAGGTTTTGCCAATAGAAATACTTCTGTAGGATAGCTACTATTTTCTCGACCCCAAAATGCCCAGCGACTTGACTGTAGTGTGCTTCCCATATCATCTTTGCACGCTCGCTTGAAGGAACACAAAGGTGAAAATTTGGAACTTGCGTACCCCCCAAGAGTGCCTTGCAAGTGTGATCGAATTCTGGGTCACTCTCATAGAGAAGCGGCCAATTAGAAGTCTCATGCCCACAAGAGTTGAGCACGGTGGTGAGTGCCACGATCAGTGGTCGGCTGAGGTAGTCTACAACATGATTGGTGCTACCCTTCTTGTACTTGATGTTCAAATGAAACTGTTGCAGATATGTGGACCAATTTTGATGGCAATCATTCTACAACTTCCCCTGTGTCTGTATGAACTGCAGGGGCCGGTGGTCTGTGTGGATGATTTTTTCCTTCCCCAGAATGTAATGCTTCCATTGTTGACAAGCTTGCACAATGGAATACATTTCTTTATCATAAGTGGGATAATTGTGAACTGTGTCAAATAATGTCTCACTGTGATATGCCACTGGATGTCCCTGTTGAGTAAGAACTACCCCAATAGCATAGTCAGAGGCATCTGTCTCGATCTCAAATGGCTATTGCAAGTTTGGTAAAGTGAGCAAGGGGAAGAACAGAGGCAATTTTTCAATATTGTGAACGCCTTCTGTTGAGGTTCCAACCAAAAGAATCTTTCTCTCCCTCCTCCTTTGGTGACTTGACTCAAGGGCCAAGTGATATGAGAGAATCCCAACACGAACCTCCGGTAGAAATTAGCAAGACCTAGAAAGCTGCGAAGCTCTGTTATAGTGGTTGGGGATGGCCAATCCCAAATGACTTGGATCTTGGATGGATCCACATGCACCACCCTTTCATGAATAATGTATCCTAGATACTGAACCTGGGTCATGCCAAAAGTTCACTTCTCCAAATTGGCACACAACTTGTGTTGCCGCAGTGTTTGGAGGACTTGTCGGATGTGGTGAAGGTGCTCTTCCCAAGTCTGGCTGAAGATCAGAATGTCATCCAAGTACACCACTAAAAATGAGTTGGTGAATGGCTACAAGATGTTTTCCATCATCCTCATGAAGGTTGCGGGAGCATTCCTCAACCCGAAAGGCATGACCATCCATTCGAAAAGGCCTTCCCTGGATTTGAAGGCAGTCCTCAACACATCGAAGCGTTCAATCGGTACCTGGTGATACCCCGACTTCAAGTCAATCTTGCTGAAATATTTTGCAGCTTCGAGTTAGTCCAGAAGGTCACCAATCCGTGGGATCAGTTACCTATTCCATATAGTGATCTTGTTCAACGCCTAATATTCAATACAGAGTCTCCACGTCCCATCCTTCTTCTGTACCAACACAATCGGGCTCCCACAAGGCAATGAACTTAGTTGGATGTGACCTTTCTACTGCATCTCCTCAATCTGCCTCTTCATTTCATCATTCTCTAGAACAGAGCACCGATATATCAGTCCATTGGGTAGCGGTGCACCTGGGATCAAATCAATCGGGTGCTTGACCTGATAGTGCAAAGGAACCCCTGTGGGTGAGGTGAAGATGTCCCCGTACTCCTCCACAACCTTATCCATTTGTTGTTGTCGTGCAGAGGAGTCCTGTCTAGAGATCGTGGCCACAGTATTCTTCTTGCCCTGGGGGCGGATGATCAGGAAAACGAATTTCCTGGCTTGGGAAATGAGCTTACTACATTTTTTTGCAATAACCAAAGAGATAGCGGCAGGAGGTGGTACCTCTGGTATCCTATACAACTTATTTCCCAAAATAACAATAATAGCACGAGGCCGAGACTCATACACATCATGACGCTTCCAAAAGTATGGTTGTCCTAATAATACATCATAAACATCAATAGGAGCAATGTCACATAATACCTCATCTGTGAAGGACTTGATGCAATAGGGAAGGCAACACTACTGGCTGACGCGGAGATCTCCTCCTTGGTGAAACCACCCGATGGTGTATAGATGTGGGTGAGCTATGGTTGGCAAGCCCAACCGCTTCACGGTGTATGCTGAAATGAGGTTCTTTTGGCTCCCATTATCGACAATGAACTGTACCGAAGAGCCCTCTACCCACATCTGGGAGTGGAAGAGACGTTCCTCCTCCTCTGGATCTTCTGGTTCCTCCTTCTGGATCTTCGTTGTGGAAATAGTGGCATTAGGCTCTACATTAATAATATTTTTCCCTTTTTCATTCCCCTTGTTAGGTTCTGATTCAGAGTCGGAGCATCCATCTGACCCAGAAGGCCCCATCTCGACCACCAGCAACTGCTTGGCCCGACACTCACTTGTGTTGTGAGTGGAGCTCTTATCGACCTCACACCACCTTCCCGTGTCCTTCTTTGGCTTTGCGGTGTTGTTATTTTCTTGTGGCTTTGACAGGTTTTCTTGAGTCGGCATGCCTTGGCTCTATCCTTTGTTCTGCTATTTGGGAGAACCTTTCCCTTGCTTTTGATTCACAGAACCAAAGTCTCGCTTCTTCTGTTTGAATTTCTGCTCAAACTTGGCAACATACCGGTATGCCGTACCAAGCAAGGAGATGTCGAGGAACTCCATTTCCTCCTAAATGTATCTGTGCATACAACTGCTATACTTTAGCACCATATGTTTCTCTGAATCTTTGATACCCAACATGGTGTGTAGGGTATGGAACTGATTTGTCAGCTCATGCACATCTTGATCCCTTTGTTGTCGCAGCATGGTCCATTATATGTACTTTTCCTCATAGCTCCCCACGAGATAGTATTGTTTCTTGATGGCCTCTTGGAAAGAATTCCAAGTGGGTACGACCAAGAATAGAGAGGGTTCTGTCTTGTCCTTTTTCTCACAGTGGGTTTCCCACCAGTCCTTGACATGGGGGGTAGCTTTGAGGAGTGCAAAAATAATATTCTCCCTGTCGGAAAAGTCATGAACCGAGAAATATCCTTCTAATACATTCAACCATCTATCTACAGCATCTGCATCTATTTGACCCTCAAATATGGGAATGTCAAAATTTACTTGTATCTTAAAAGGACTCGCATCTCCAGAGTGGCTGCTGGATGCAGATGTGCTGCCGGTGGGCAACCGTTGAAGGATCTGGGCAAAGTTATCCATCATCGCATTCCTTTGTTTTTCAAGGGCATCCTCGAGCAATATTTTGATAGGATATCCTACTCCCTCATCTTTATTTTCATCTCCCATGGGCGTCCGTCGGGGTTTGCGACGTTGATCTTGCAAAGGTTCCACCAGATCGAGCCCTAACTCCTTATATCCCGACCTCATTGGGGACATACAAAGAAGGATCGAGAAAAAGCAGACCGCTCTAATACCACTGATCCAAATTTATGCAGGAATGTAATAGAATAAACACATAACCATAAATACAGAGATGCAGCGGAAATAGCACTTCATTTCATTAGTATCAAAGAATTGAAATTTGCTTACAGACAGAATGGAAATAAAACTAGCTAGGGTGCTAGTAGCTATCTCTGAGAAGAAATGTGGCGGTTACAGGAATTTGAACTGAATTACAAAGAGGCTCGAGGGCCTATTTATTATTTGGAAACAATGGGAAATCCTAAACAGCCAAAACCCTAACCCTAGGAGATGAAGCGCCAAAACTATGGGCCTCGTTTGGGTAAATTGGTGTTTCAACTTCCCAGGGGCGTAACTTTGGCATACAATCTTTGTTTGACGTGTAGCATACCTTGTTAGAAAGATCTATCTGAGGAATACAAATTTTGAATGAGAAAAATTGGTCCTTAAACTCATTTTGCTCTCCGTTTTCCCAAAAAACGTCATTTAGGGCCTCAAAACGGCTCCGGAAGTTCGGGACCCGAAAAACTGCTAAAAATAGCAAGTTGTGCTGAAACTGAAAAACTGAAAGAGATGATGGTGGGGCCCCAGGTGGAATAGGTGGGTGACCACCAATATCCACCTAGATCAACATGTTATTTATTTTGAATAAATAACATGATAATCTACATAAATAAGATATAAATAAATAACTATTTTATAATGTAAATGATACTATGTAAAGACCAAATTAATTGTGTATCAAAGTTACTCATTTGACAACATGCATTGTTTATGGTCTTTGTAGAAGGTTTCATCTTCTTCAAGAGTTTGATGAGGAAAAAATAAGTTGTTGAAGATGCCTAGTCAGTCATAATAGGAAGTGGTGGAAAACTCATTCCAATGACATTATGGTTGAGACTTGTCTGAATGATGATCATGGAAGCTACTCTTGAATCATAAATCTATTGAAGGTTCTAGCTCGATTACAGAGTAAATTTCTACTCTTCTCCTTTTTTCTTCATTGAAGAAAAACAAAAAATAGTGGTTTTGAGTGCTTTTTGTAATCTTATTTTAAGAGTTCAATTCCTCTTTTGAATGTGTTGTGTTGGTTTTAAAAAAAATATTTTGATTGGAAATGAATCATGCATTTATAGCTTCTTTATAAATTAAACTTTCAACCATTTATTGGTACTTTTGAGGGAATTCATCCAAAGAGTGGTGTTCTATGTGAGTGAGGAGGACATGAATCATGATACAGGAAGACACTCATTTGGTTAAAGTTACTATGCTTAGGAAGTATTGGCCATAGTTATGAGGTTTTGATTGGTTAAATGTTGTGAGTTAATGAGATTTTATTAATAGTTTTTACCAAAAACTTGTTTCTAAAATATTTGAGGCACCCTGAGGGGCATAGAAATTCAGAAAACTGCTTTTTATTCTTATTTACTCAATTAGAAGACCTGTAATCATTTCCGTAGTTCATCTTAGCATAGATAATAAGAAACATAATATGATATTCACTAATATTTTTGTAACGAATATATGGGTGGAAATAATTTTTCATCTTTTAGAAGCCTTTCTCTAAATCACATCACTTGATTGGCTAGTTTGAAAGGTTTTCTAGCATCCAACATTTTTGTCTATCTCACCATATTGAGTGAAATCGACTAAGCCATTAATACCCTCTCCAATGGGAACATTCTTTGTTCCAATTTAAAATGTGAATGTATCACTAATTTGAGACATATAATTGACATATAAATCTCTAGATTCAATGCCAAAATTTTCCACTTTATCATCCCCTCATTGGAAACAAAAGACATTTTTACAAACTGATGAAGATCAGTATTTTCAGTAGAAGACCTATCAACATGAAGACTATTATGGTGAATGCAACTAGGAAGTGGAAACTACATAAAATATGATAAATATTTAGATATATCCTTAGCACGTTCAGCATAAAATAAGTGCCCTGATCAAGCATACCTCCAGGGCCCACCACCCATATTTCCCAATTGCTTATCAAACTAATTATAATTTACTCAACAACTCAGGCATAAACAATGGAAGCACTTGGAGCTACAACTAGGGATGATTTTTCTACAGATATGCACTCGCCTCTAACATAAATGAGATGCATTCCATTGTTTGGTAAGATTACCATTAATGCCAAAATCAAAGGTAAGACCAAATGCCAGATTTACAAAGCCACCCATTTCAATTGATCCAGATGCAATCCAAAAGGCAGTGGAAATAAATATTCTTCTTGTGCCTTCTTCCCCTAGTGTTTCTCCTAATACATTGAATCCATTTCTTTCTCCTACTCCCTCACACCCTTTCTTTTGAAATTCAATTGTCCCTGTCTTATCAAGGCTTCTTGCTTTCAATTTTTTTGAAGCAACAACATAGATAGTAAGCAGAATGATAGTTAAGTGTTGGATCTCAGTAGCACCATACGTGGGCTATGTGATTTGTTGTCCATAACTAGAGACAATGTTTCATACCCTTATTAGGAAGTCTAACAAAATCAAGGAGTGGCTTATTTGAATACAACAGTTGCAAATTATTAATTTTTATACATTCAAAATATCTTGAAAAGTGAGGGTGAAAATTAGATTCTTCCTTTTATTTGTTCGACTCAACCATCAAATCTCAATGAAGGCTCTAGTCCTATTAAGGGCATAAAATATGTTGAACAACAAATTAATGGGAGTAAACTTTTGGCTAGTTGCAAAACAATGGATCTAGTCAAAGAATGTTGCAACCCTAATTATCAACTTGCCATCTCAAAATTTACAAGAATACTTTCTTCAAAGGTGCCTAGGTTATTTATTCCAGATGATGTGTGAGTGTCACCTTTTAAACAACCTATAATGAATTATTTTGAGAATGTTTTCTTTCAATGGATGGCAAACCATATTAACTCTAAAAAATCCAAATTAGTTCTTAGAGTTCTTTTCAATTGCAATGTGAATAGAGTATGTCATATATTTTCCATAAACCCTTTAAAGGTGGCAAGAAGTTTTATTTTTTCAATATTGACTATTTTAGGCTATGGCCAACCTAGTCAGCTTCCTTAGATCTAACACTACACTACTATAAGTGTGAGTAAATACACATTAATCCTTATTTTCATCATACAACATTTTTTCACAATGGCCTCGCTATTAACATTCCAGAATCTTCTTGGGCTCTGGTGATATCCATAGTACTAGCTTTATCATCATTGAATTCATTATAACTGGATTCTTGATTTCTCCTTTGTTCCTGACTTGGACTACTTTCTTCTGCTACCTTTTTACCTCTATTTGCAATATGCCATGGCACTTCAATTTCATCTGAATTTTATCAATATTTTGCACAATCTCATATCTTGAATGGAGAATTCAAGGTAATTATATTTACCTCTGAATCTTGGATCTATGGTTGTTATGCAATCACACAAATAATCGAGACTTCTTTTCTTCAAAATCTTGGCTTGCAAATTCAATTTTTTTAATTCCATATTTTGGCTGTAGATCTTGACTAAAATTCAGTGCTACTTCTTTGATGGATATCCTAGATTCTTCACGAATGAGAGGAATTACAACCCATAAAATTAATCCCGATCTCTTATTCTTGAGATGATGAAGGAGAAAGGTACCGAAGAATGCATCAAGTGTAGAATTCTTCAACTGAGGTTCTTAAGGTGACTAAATGTAGCTTGTTTTGAATATGAATTTGGATGCTACTACAATGTTTCAAGCTATTAGCTTCAGAAGTTCCTTCTTCTCAAATCAACAACTCTGGAACCTATTTCTTGAGATATTTGAAGCCCTCTTAGAGATTTCATACTATGTTAGTATGTAGGGTTAATTATGGCCTTTGTTAATTATGAAGTAGATCTAGTACCAACCTCAACCCTCTGAATAGGGCTTAACACAATCACTAGAGACAAGGACTTGAAGACTTCCAATATGAACTTCTGGAATAGGCATATTTGAGATATATTCCCTTAAACTAGGCCTTCACATTATTGAAACTAGGATAGTTTTTTTTTTCGCCTCCATTTGTTTCACCTATTCCATTCATCACAAATGACGGACTTTTGGATAAAGAGAGTAGCATGCCAATTTCTAGTTCACTTGGTTTTTCCATTCTTGTCATTTTTTCTTTGTGTACAGAATTCTCCCAATGGTCCCTTGTGCTCATAGTACCACAGATGTACATCCAAAAAGGAGAAATGGAATGAAATTTATTATTAATTTAATGTATAAATGGGTGCCACTTTATGTGTTTTTCTTAGAACTGACCATATTACACTTATCCTTTGGCTTTCTTATCAATGTATCTATGTTAAATTTAGATACGTGAAAAATCACTATCCCTTATGTGACATGGATTATCAAGCTTTTTCATGTGGTGACATGGACAGAGATGCTAAGGCAATTAAGATTCTTAGAGGATGGTTACTAGATTGCACATGCACAATATTTTGTAAATAACATGGGCTTGTAGGTTATCTAATGTGGGTTACAATAATTTTTTTTCTTTGTGAATGAAATAAATTGATATAGTACGTGAAGTAGGGAATGATTTTTGAAGGGAAAATATTGTATTGTAAGTATCATGTGGATTATTTTCATCTTGAGTTTGAATTTTCATTTAGTTCACTAGGTTTTGGACATCTTACCCATCGAATAACTTGTATTCCTTTCTTGTCATTTATTTTTTGTGTATAGAGTGCTTCAAATGTTTTCTTTTTATTGGTTCATGCATGTTATCACAATCCCATATTTGTAGATCCAATAGAGGAGTAATGGAAGGAAATTTATTATAAAATTAAGGTATAGATGGTTGCCACAATATGTGTATTTCTTAGAATTTACTATATTCCACTTCTCCTTTAGCCTTCTTATTAATGTGTATGTGTTAAATGTGGAAAATTGAAAAATCACTATCTCTTATTTGAAATGGCTTATCAAGGTTTTGCAAGTGGTGTCACAAACATAGATGTTAAGCCAATCAAGATATTTTTAGAGGATGCCTACCAGATTGCATGTGCAGAATATTTTGCAAAAAATATGGGCTTCTATAGATAGAGGGTATGTTGTCTAAGGTGGGGTAAAAAAAATATTTTTCTTTGTGAATGAAATACATTGATATAGTACATGATAGTAGGGAATTCCTTTTTAATGGAAAATATTGTAATTTGTATGGTAAGTAGTATGTGGATTATTTTCATGTTGTATTTGATTTTTTAGCCAATTCACTATGTTTTAGACATCTTACCCATCAATTGACTTGTCTTCCCTTCTTTTCATTTGTTCTTTGTGTATAGAATGCTTCCAACAATTCCTTTTTCTTGCTTCATGCATGTGCTCATAATACCACAACTATAGATCCAACAATGGAGCAATGAAAGGAAATTTCTTATTAATTTGACGTATAAATGGGTGCCACTTTATGTGTTTTCCTTAGAACTTACTATATTCCACTTATCCTTTGGATTTATTATCAATGTATCTATGTTAAATTTGGACAAGTGGTAAATCACTATCCTTTCTTTGGCATGGATTATCAAGGTTTCGCAAGTGGTGACATGGACACAGATGCTAAGGCGATCAGGATATTATTGAAGGATGGTCACGAAATTGCATGTGCACAATATTTTTCAAAACTGATGGCCTTGTATGGACATAGGGTAGGTTTTCTAAGGTGGGTTTCAATAATTTTGTTTCTTTGTGAATGAGATAAATTGATATATTACATGTAGGGAATTCTTTTGAAGGGAAAATATTGTATGGTATGTAGTATGTGGATTATTTTCATCTTAAATTTGGATTGTTAATAAAACAACAGAATGAGCATTTGGGATCCACCAGTTGTAAATATAGGCATTTAGAACCAATATTATTTGTTTGATATACAATTTTTCTCTTATAATTTTGTTTAAAATGAAAGGCTATGGCATCTTTGTATTCTTGCAAACAAGAAAGAAGTTGATATCTATCTTATTATGATTTCTAACCATCACCGCTTCACCATTTCTATTTTGAGATTATCACATTCTTAATGCAATTTTGAATCACTTGTTGTTTGGCACTTTTTGAGCTAAGAAAGGATATATTTTTTCTCATACATTTACCTTTCTAATCCCTGGAAACTATTTTTCTCATATGTTCATATGTTTATAAATTAACAGTGGGTGTTATTTTTATACTTCCTCTAATGTTTCCATGGTTATTTGTTTGAAATTGTTGTAATTGTGAGTCTACCACAATCCAAATTTTCAAATTTAAGCCTTTTATGAACGTTCACTATATTTTGTTCTTCATGTGGCAAAATTTCTAGTTGTCACAATATTTGGATAGGAAACTTTTCCACTATTCCCATTGCTTTCCATCCTCCCTCCTTTTAAATCCATCTCTAGTTTTTTCTATAGATACTTCATGGCCATAGTTAGTGTAATAATGATACAATTAAAAGAAACTTTCTCCTTTCCCAATAAAATAGAACTAGTGGTTTTTTTTTTCCGAGGAAAACCTCATGGGGAAACCCAACAAATTCTTCCCTACTTTCCTGTACAACATCCCTAGTAAATCTGCTAGCATAGAGTAGTGAACATCATGCATGGGGGATTAAAATCATTTACTTGATGGGAATGCCAAAATTTACAATGTGTTTAATCAAGGGGGAGGCTACGAGAGATATCCACCCCTTTTTGTATTTGAAAATGGAATTGTGTCTGACTCATTTACCACCTTTATACAATAATTTGGTAACATTAAGCAGAGTGTTCATGTCCCTAGGGGTCAACAACCCTTCCCTACCTATGAAAAAACACCTTTAAGCCATAAGGAGGATAATCCTAATGCAACTTGAGGACTTGACTTGACCAGACATCTTCCCATGAGAGTGCTAATTCATAGTTACTTCATCATAGGTTACAACTAGATCAAACCTTGGTTGCCCAAATCAGAACTCATTTATATCTTTTTATACCCCTTCAACGTAGTGTGAATGTGAGCTTACCCTATGTAGTTATGTCTAAAACATAGAAGGATGCCACTAATTACCTTGGTTATAAGATTTATTAATACTAACCCTCCACACTTAGACTTAAAGGAAAGATGTTGCCCATCCATATGCCATAACTCCCTAAGTATGATAGATCTGAGAATCCCAAAGAGCATATATGTTTTTTTTTCTAATAAAGATTTCTAATGAATGATTTGTGGGCTAAGTTATTTCCTTCCAATACAATTTTACTAGGTCCAAGTGTATAGAATGGAATCTCCACTCATGCCCATAATGGGTTTAATAGCATAAATCCTAACTCCATTTACTAATTTAGACACCTCATCCACCAGTCTAGTTTTTCAAATGCTTTAACTACAACAAAATGGAATGCCATTACCTAGCTAATGAATATAAAATAGGGGAGTTAGGATTCCAATATTGACACAATAGAATAGATGGTAGGAACTCCAATATAGGATTAATGATAATTTCACTAAGGCCACTTATATAGAAGCTTGCACTGAGGGTTCAAGAATATCTTATGCTTTAAGTGATGAGAGCTAAGCCGAAAACCTTAGATGAGGCCATGTTCTTGCCTATAAAATAGCAAAAACCCATGCCTTGGCTTGGAATTTTTAAATTATAATACTACCTCCAAACCTCGGCTAGATAGAACCATAATCCTAATAATTATAAAACTATAAACCCACCGTGAACACCCAAAGAGAACCTCAAAAACAAAATGCCCAAGCTCCTAGATCTAATCATCCAAATGTGTATAATCCTCCAAAGAATTACTAGGATAGAAAAGGGGTTCAAACAAATGTGAATGTGAATTGAATTCAAGCCTTTTATGAATGTTGACTATATTTTATTCTTCATGTGGAAACATTTCTAGTTGTTACAAAGTTTGGATAGGAAAATTTTCCACTATTATCATTGCTTTCCATCCTCCCTCCTTTTAAATCCCTCTCTAGTTGTTTTTATAGATACTTCATGACCACAGTTAGTGTAATAATGACAAAATAAAAGAAAATTTCTCCTTTCCCAATTAAATAGAACTACTATTTTTTTCTGAGGAAAACCTCATGGGGAAACCCAAGAGATGCTTCTCTATTTTCTTATGCAGCAGCCCTAGTAAATCTGCTAGCATAGAGTAGTGACCATCATGCATGGGGGATTGAAATAATTTACCTGATGGCACAAAAATAGCTAATGCTGAACAACATTGGTGATAAACGGTTGAGCTAAACAATTGGGCAACAATAAAACAAATTATTTGCATTTGGTTTCTAAAACAATGTCACTCACCCAACTCAATTGGGTGGATCCGAATATGAACAAGTGACCTTTGCTTGTAGCAACGTGGTTGGACTTATGCCAAAAAACAACAATGGATGTTCCAATCACACCATGGATGGAATATGAGGATCCCATAAAAGTAAGACTATGGAAAGCATTTCAGGTCCATCTTTAGATGTCCTCCCATGTTCTTCATAGTGGTATGATTACCACCTTTTCCTTACAACTCCTGGATAGCACACCATTGATAGTAGCCTAAATATTCCTGATACTAGTGAAAAAATTCTTGTTGTTAGGCCTGTAGAATAACCAGTCATACCTAGGGCTAGTGTACGTGATGTGGGTCTAGATTTCATAGGTTTATCTATGGATGGGAAATCAGAAGCTCCCGAAAGAGCTATTTGAGCAAGACACAACCCTCCACATCAATAGGAATAACGTTTATGTTAAATATGGTCATGTAGAAATGATGGAAGGTATATACCTGACTTGTAGCCAAATTCTTCACATTCTAGGAGACTAATTTACTTTTCAATGTTAAAAGTAACCTTGGCCTAATTTAGCAATACAAAGAACCACAAAAGCCAAATAATTTTCAATGTATAAGGTCATATAATTGCAATATTTACATCATATCACATCTACAATGTTACCTATACTACTTGCTTTCCAGAAAAGGAATCAATCAGGTTTAAAACTGAAGGGAAAATGACTACAAGGCCTTCTTATGCCCATGCAATGTATAAATCCATAATACAATTCTTATTGTCTCTGAATATCATGCATAAAAGTAGTTATGGCTTCCTCATATGTGCGAAAGTTAGACATGTGAAACAATGTGTTTCATTTGATTCTATTAATATATTAAGCATAAGTATCCCTTATTCACCATGCCTATATTTGTTATTTTTTTCCCAAATAAAACTTCACAGTGAAATTGAAGGGATTCTTGCCTAAATTTGAGGATGACATCCATAGTAAACTAATTGGTATACAAACTAACCAAGGGCCTAGCAACCTTGCTGATAGGTGGTTGAGAGAATCCCTTGGGATATATATATATATATATATATATATATATATATATATATATATATATATATATATATATATATGTATATGTATATATGTGTATATGTATAAGTATATGTATATGTATATGTATATGTATATGTATATGTATATGTATATGTATATGTATATGTATATGTATATGTATATGTATATGTATATGTGTGTGTGTGTGTGTGTGTGTGTGAAATAAAATGCATCTTATATTCCAATAATACACACAAAAGGAATAAATGATACAATGATGCCTAATACTCTAAGTAGCAAGTGTCGTCTCATCTTCACATAGTCTAGAGTAGCAAAGAGATTTTTCAAATTGAGAACTATCTAATATTTCTTGCACAAGGAGATATTATTGTTGTTTTTGTACCTTTGGCAGGTACTTCTACACAGGCCTTGTGTCTAGGTGTGCAGAAGTTGCCCAAAAACTCCTTAGAACACTTATTCAAGCATGAGGAAGTTGCTAATGTATCTTAACCTAAGTATAATTTAGAAAAAACACATATTAATATATTGGGTTTTTGAGATGAAAGAAAATTACGAAAATTCAAGTAATTTAGTTTAGTGATTTTGTTTTAATATTAGCCATTGATCTCAAGGGGAGCGAGATCTAATTTCGACCATCAATCCTTTTCATATTATGGTTAGGGGTAGAGATTTAGCTCAATGTAAAGTTATCAAAGCAAGAATAGTGAGAGGGAGAGGATACATCATATAACGACACTAGCCTTAGGAGGAGTAGTGTGATACTCCGGAGTGCCAAGTTTGAGGGAGTGCATAGAGGCTGGAAATCTAGATCTGCAGAGAAGATCAAGCACTGATCTAGGGTAGATCTACTAGATAACATCTAGGCTTATTTTGTATTATGTATTTTCTTAGTTGGGCCATTATCCTAGGACGAGAGGCCAAATAGGTTCTAATTCATTGCTAATGATGAAATGATTTGACTGGGAAAAATTTTCTGTGTCAATCTGATTGAGATTCAAATATTTTCTTCCCTTGAATTTTATTGTATTAGGAACCTAGATGTCCATTTAAATCAATTGATAAATATTTCTATTAGGAATTTAAGTGCCAGATCCTAAGTTTGTAGGAAATATAATACGGTATCAGAGCAAAAAATCTGAAGTGAGTTGATCTTGGAATCACAGAAGCCAGGTCTTGTACATGACCACTGGGCTAGGTTTGGCTGTGATCGTGAAAAGGCATTTTTTCTAGGACCAAATTAAATCAGTCGCATAGTGCCCTGAAGCAATTGTTAATTTTTTTTAAGGATTGAAAAAGGGTCATATAGATCAGTCTGTATGTTTTATAGGGGTTGAATAAATTATCCACACGTGGCAAGGCTGTGTAAGTCATGGAAAAAATAGATTGGTTGAAATAAGGGTCAAGCCTTGGTGGCATTACAAAAATACAACTGCGCGAAGAAGGGGTGGCTGATGCAGTCTGGTTGGTAGAAAAGGATCCACCAACATCACCTCGAATTATCACGTAGTTTCGAATGTGGTTTTACAGGAGAGTTAGGAAGTTGTGGTTGACAGTCGTTGGTGGAAGAACTATCACCTGCAGGCAAGCCCACAATCGAAAAAACCAAAAACATAAGAAGCATAAGGAGGTAACTCACTAAGAAGCAAGCAACATGGGCTAGACTAGTCAACACCACTCCACCATTTAGTAATCATGAGGGAAAAGGAACACAAATCACTGATAGAAGGGTAGGTGTTAGCATAGTTACTTTGTGGATGGAGGACTACTATCAAAGCCAGCTAGACCCATGTGAGTGCATGTTTAGAAGCCTCCACGAATGTGGTCGAGTATCCTAGTTTAAGATACAGTGACGGTCTGTCAGGCAGAATCTGACCGAGAATTGGAGCAACTGCAGTTGACAAGCGGGGAAGCACATAGATCATAGTCATAGGTAAGCAGGTGGGCTGTTGAGTCAGGTGAATGAGCTTGCTTCAAAATTCCTACGCCTACATCCAAAATAATATTTCCTTTAAAATGGTGCACTTTCTCAAATATAGTTGTTTAATAAGCATACATCCTTACATATCACATTTGGGAAAAGAGTTGTAGGGAATCTCCATAATTCCCTCACTGCCCATGTATTTCATTGTACCAAATCATGAACGTTCGTGCATAGCCTTTACTAAATAACATATATTTTCTCCTTTCAACATCTCATAATTATAATGAACAATTCACTCAATATTTTGTTTATCAACAAAATTTTCTTGATGACAAGGTGTCTCATCCCGAGGAGAAATTTGATCACCAACAGACCATTTTGAGAGAATTTATAAAGAGGATGATAGAATAAATTTAAGAGAGAGAGTCAAATATGACTTCATATTTCCCCATTTTTGTAGGTGAGGTGGGTAATGAAGCACCAATGGATCAAACCATGTTGCCAATAGGAAAATAAAACTACACGAATAAGGGGTGGCCGACACAATCCAGTTGGTAGAAATTATCTACCAACATAGCCTCAAAGAAGCATGCAGTTTCGATTGTAGTTTTCCAGGAGAGGTGGGAAGGTATAATCGATAGTCATTGGTGGAAGAATTATGGCCTACAAGCAAGCCCGCATTTGACAAAAAAAAAACCACAAGAAGCATAAGGTGGCAACTCACTAAGAAGGAAGCAGCAAGAGCTAGACTAGTCGAAACCACTCAACCATTGAGAAATCACGAGGGAAAAGGAACATAAATGAATGATATAAGGGCAGCTATCAACATAGTTAGTTTTTGGATGGAGGAGTGCTATCAGAGCCAACTAGACCTCTGTCAGTGCAGGTTTAGTAGCCACGAAGCATGTGGTAGAGTATCCTAGTCGAAGTTTCAAATATGGGTTGTTAGGCACAATTTGACTGAGAAATAGAGGAATTGCAATTGAAAAGAAGGGAAGTGCATAGATCGTATTCATAGGTAAGAAGGTGGGTTGTCGGGTCAGGTGCAGGAGCCTGCATCAAACTTCCTACGCCTACATCCAAAATAGTCTTGCCTTCAAAATGGTGCACGTTCTCAAATATATTTGTTAAATAAGCATACATCCTCACATATTACATTTGGGAAAAGAGTTGTAGGGAATCTCCATAATTCCCTCATTTCCCATGTGTTTGCTTGTACCAAATCACTAACATTCACGCATAGCCTTTAATAATAGCGGATATTTTCTCTCTTCAACATCTCATAATTATAATCAATAATTTCCTTGAGATTTTGTTTATAAATGAAATTTGCCTCATGAGAAGGTGTCTCATCTCTAGGAGAAATTTTCTCATCACAAACCATCTGGAGGGAATTTATAAAGAGGATCATAGAATAAATTTAAGATATATAGTTAAATATGACTTCGTATTTCACTAGTTTTGTAAGTGAGTTGGGTAATGAGGCACGAATGGATCAAAGCCTGATGCCAATTGGAAAATAAAATTGCACGAAGAAGGGGTGGCCGATGCAGTCCAGTTGGTAGAAAAGGATCTACCAACATCACCTTGCAGAAGCACATAGTTTCAAGTGTAGTTTTCCAGGAGAGGTGGGAAGGTATGGTCGAAAGTCGTTGGTGGAAGAAATATGGCTTGCAGGAAACCCTACACTCGAAAAAAAAAAGACAAAAGAAGAATAAGGTGGAAACTCACTAAGAAGGAATCGACATGTTCTAGAGTGGTGTTGAGAAATCGTGAGGAAAAAGGCACACAATTGACTGATAGAAGGGCAACTGTCAGCATAGTTAGTTTGTGGATGGAGGAGTTATATCCGAGCCAGCTAGATCTATGCCAATGCAAGTTTAGTAGCCACCATGCATGTGGTCAAGTAGCCTAGTTGAAGCTGTAGTTAGGGGCCATCAGGCACAATCTGATTGAGAATTGGAGCAATTTCAGTTGAAAAATGGGGAAGCGCATAGATTGTAGTCATAGGTAAGCAGGTAGGCTATCAAGTCGATTGCAGGAGCCTTCGTCAAACTTCATGCGCCTACATCCAAAATAGTCTTGCCTTCAAAATGGTGAAAGATAATGAATTTTATTTGATCCTCAATATATTTTCAATTATAATTAATGGCTCAACCTATTCTTCTATCATGCTTATAAGAGACCATGGGTAGGTATGACTAATGGATCCTCTACTATTTTTGACTGTAGAGTAGGTGGTCTCAAAAAAGTTGTAAAAGAGTAAGAAAGAACTATAAGATTGACAACTATACAAATAGGAATTTCCCTAAACTTGACATATTTATGCTTTGTTGATTATGTTTTATTTTTGGGTGATAGGACCAAGGCAGATGCAATTAAGCTGAAGGACACTACACTTGAAGAACAAAAATTCCTACCTTAAAAAATACTAGCAACTGAGGAGCTACAAGAATCAATACCATATTTTATTTGAACCTAAACAATCTTATTATCTCTGAGTATTTCTATAATCACAATGACCATTAGATTCCCCTCATGGATTATTTCTCTCATTCTATCTATTAGTAAAATACACAAAATGTATCCCTACATTTTAGTGATGGGAAACAAACATATAATTGTTATCATTTAAATTATCCATATCTCTTGGAGCCCAAAAATATATTTTCTTTGGATAATATTTATCTATAACCTCAAAATCAACCCTATTATAAGTTGAAGGACCATTATGTCCTCTTTAGTATTCACAAATTATGATGGAATGAAATTGGGTGAAAACTAGATCCAAGTTTACTTGTTAAAACCTAGGTTCATTGAGATGAAGACCTTGGTTTGAATACATCCACCATAAAAAATAGGACCACCCATACTTATCATTTCCATCTCTATTTCATCATCAATACTAACAAACTGAGGACCTATAACCCGTGGAGGCCCATGGTCGTCATTTCAATGTAATTTATTAGAATACATGCCATGTCCAAAAGTTTTTATATGTAATATCTGCATCCAATGTGGGTTTTTCTTATTATGAAATTTACCACATCTGAAAATGGCATCATTCGCATAATTTTGAATAAGTCTACAAATTAGGTCAACATAATTTTTTTCACATTTACAACTACCCTCACATTTGTTGGTTCCTGAAGCTCGAACACTTTTATAACAAAAATAGGAAAATTCAAACAACAAAAATGGTCCACTCTCTTTTCATTTTCTAATATGATAATGAAGTTTTATTAGAGGCACTTCTTGTTTGTTTTTTTTTTGTTATAAAAGGCTTTTTTCTTGGTTTTATGTTCCTTTCAATTTATCATATGTAACATGTTGAGAAATGGGAAAGAATAATGTGTGAAATTTATCTTGCAGAAATAGATGTTGAATCAAAGGATACATACTTTAACCAAGCTACAGTTCTCTTTGGTAAAGACAGAGGAATATCTTACAATGTTTGAACATAAGTAATATATGCATTTTTCTTTTGCAGATATGTTATTTTTTCTACCCAACAAAAAAAATATTGATATTGTAGAAATTGTTTGAGGATGTCATTGAGTTAGGTTTTTCTGATGTCCTACCTAATTGACACCTTCTCATATGTGAGGAAGTATTTAAATGTGAATTAATATGTTCATGAAACAAATTAGATTCAAATTTTATAGATATAAAACGTAAAAAAAATTGGCAATGTCTTGATTTGATTGTTACTTGACTATGTTGTGGGCAGGTTACAGGAACTGTGATTGGAAAAAGGATGGGGAAACAATGCATAACACATCTTCGATATCATTCATTTTCTATTAGATATCCATTAGGAACTTGCGCCATCGACTTTGGAAATGTTTCTAGTATGAATTCCTATGGTTTTTAATGATGTAATTATTTCACCTCGGGGTTTTTTTTTGGGCAAGCAAATGTTTTAGGAATGCCAGACACGACAATTGTGGAGAGGTATTTCCATTCCATGATATCCTCTCTTTATTGTTTGATTGCATTTTGGACGTTTTTTTTGATATTTTTTTTGTATTTTAACTGTGAAATGGAAAATAATTGGTATCATGTCCATTTAAACAACAACCAAAGCTTGAAGATGAAATTAGTATTAAATGATATTTATTGGAATCCTTATAGATATTTTGTGTTAAAATATTTTAATGAATATCATACAAGTTTAATTTCATGTTGTTATTTGAGCACATGTTGTTTAAATACTTGACCAAGTTCATGCATTAGAAAATGAAACGTTTTTTGCAAATAAAATGACAAGAATTAAACATCACACCTCATATTATTTTTCTTGACAAGTTATTTACAACTTAAGCTTTTTAGCATATAACTTAGTTGACATGATTGTTCCTAATCTTTCCCTGAAGGTTGAATATTAAGTTACTAAGGTGTTCTTTTCTATATATAGTGAAATTTTATTTTCTTTGTTTATACAGGTCCTCTGGGCACATTATAGTGGTCACTATCGCCCAACTGAAAAATTTGTTCAAGTTTCTTACTTGTATGGGGAAAAATGACTTTGACATTGTTGGTGTTGAGGTATATGTCGTATAAACTATTTATAAATTCTTTCTCATGTCTTACACTCTGCATTGTATCTTCTTCTTTTTTTAGAAAATGAACTCAATATTGATGATAAGAAGTAGAAATTGAAGAAAGAGGAGAGCAATAACATTGGAGCGACAAATACAAAAAAAGAGAGAGAAGAGAACTAGTCTATTGATACCCTTAGAGCCAATATCTCGCATAAGCACACATATAGATATTGATTATCAAGTCTTCAGAGTTGGTGAATTCACCTGCAATGCCTTCACAACACAATGATAATTTTTTGAAGTGACGAAACATCATTTCATGTGTAAATTGTAGTCCAACCAATATTAAGTTGGAAACTCATTGTAATACTTTAACATTTCATATAATATAATTTATGTGGTTCAAATTATTTATAATTGCACTTGATATTGTTTAGTATTGTAATTAACATATGCAACTCTATGTTTTCATATTAGATGGACATGCAAATTTTATGACATTTTTAAATCATAAAAATTAATTTATGTTGATTAATAAAGAACACATAAAATCAATGTAAAAATACTAAATTAGTAGTTTATATTGATTAATGTTGAACATAAATAAAATAAATATACGACTAAATTAGTCATTTATAATGATTATTAATAAAAGTAAATTAAATGAATATAAACTACTAAATTAGTTGTTTATATAATGAATATGAAACTACCAAAAACAAATAAATGACTACTGCAAATGATAAATTTGTGACTACAAATAATGACTAAATTTTGGATATATATGACTATTAGTAGCTAATTTACAATATCTTATAACATGACCAAAAATTTAGTCATATTTCTTTGGTCATTAATTAGTTTCAAACAATGACTAAAATTTTCATATATATGACTACTAGTAGCTAATTTACAGTATCTTATAACACGACCAACATTTTTGTCATATTTCTTTGTTCATTAATTGGTTTTCTCGGGTGATTATATAGTAATATATTTTGTTGTATATTTGGTCATTAATTGTGGCAATTAATGACCAAATCAATGATTAAATCAATGACCAAATCAATGACTAAATTAATGGCCAAATCAATGACTAAATTAATGACCAAATATAATACTAGCCAACAAAATTGAGATAACCAGTTAATGACTAAGCTAAAAACAACTAAATTTAGTCGCTTTATAAGATACCATAAATTAGCTACTATTGGTCAAAAAATAGTCGTTTATATGAAAATTTTAGTCATTTTTTTAGTAACTAATTAACTATTATGTAGTATTGTATCTACTCCTTTATTTAACCATATTTCTCCACCATATACACTATAATAATCAATGAGTCGAAACATTAACCACTTATCATAGTATTATATTAAGTAAACAGAATATTCGAAGACATGCCATGGGAAATTATGATTGTTTTTGTTAGTACCCTATAAATTATAAGTTCTCAATGTGACTAGATACTTCATATTTCGTGCAAGGTTTTCATTATTGAAAGTATTTTCAACATTCAAATGATTTAAAATAAAAATGAAAAGAAAGAAAGAAATAAAAGAGGGTACAAAAATAGAGAAAAAGAAAAGAGGAAAGAGAAAAAAATGAAAAAAAGAAAGAAGAACCCCAAAACAGAAATAAAACTGTAAGTGTTGCAAGTTCAAATGCCACTAATCTTTTATATAGCTCTGCCCAATCATACAGTTTAATCATGATTGGATATTTTTCAATTTCTGTTGATAGGTTAGATAATAAATATTTGCCAAACTATTTAATATTGGCTTATCAGTAGATAGGTAGAAAATGAGATTTGTTCAACAACTTAATCTGAACCAATAGGAGAAATAAGGGATAGGGGTTATGTTATAATGTTAAAAGAAAATGTTCAGGGTGTGCAAGTCTAAATGCACCCTACAAAGGAATAAAAAATGTTAGATGAGTAGTTCGGGTTTGTAGATATCCAAAGGAGGAAGAACGTAAGGAAAAAAAAAATGGTGACTTAAAAATCTTGTGAGGGGAATATTATTTCATCTGAAGTGCAGTGCAAGTCCCGCCAAGCACCAAATCGCAATTCGAAAGCTAAAAAGGACAATGCTAAAGAAATTCAAAAAGTTTTCGATCTGCGAGGTGCGGGCGGTCCCACGTTCCTTGCCAGGTTATTTTCCCTACCCCCTCACTTCACAAGTTTTAGAGTTTAACCCCCGTAGCTTATAACAAAGGCTTGAGATCAGAGATTTTTGATGTAGTCAGTCCCAGTTTCCCCTGCCACGTCACTCACCTCCTCCCCACACTTCGCACTTTGTGTCTGTGAGAGTTTGCCTCCGTGCTTATAACTAAAACTTAAAAGTTTCAATCTGCGGGCTACATTCTGGTCCCACCTTCATCTGCATGTTAGTCGCCCTCCCTGAACTTCACACTTCGCAAGTTTAAATATTTTCCTCTACTGCTAATCACTAAATCCCCCAAAGTGTGATTTGTGATGTCTATGGGCCCCTCATCTCTACGTCACTCCTTGTCCCCACACTTCGCACTTCACAAGTTTAAAGGTTTACCCCTAGTTTTAATGAGTAAATCCCCCAGAGTGTTATTAGCGATATTCATGCGGCCCTCCCTGTCACGTCACCTCCCTCTACTATACACTCCACACTTCGCAATATCTAAGGTTTACCTCTACCGCGCAAAACTAAATCCTATGATGTGCAATAGCCATCAAGCCCCACCTCCCCACAACGTCATGCATCCCCCCCAGCACTCATTCCCAAACCCGTACCCACCATCCCATCACCCCGTTGCATTAGTGTAAACATCCCCCTCCTTAACCCCCATCTCCTCCCTTCACCTCGCCATCGACGACCCTCAATTCCTTTCAGCTCCCCTTCAGCCGCTGGACATTAACAAATGGTGGGGGGGTCCAAAATGGGTGGTATCCATTACCACCCCCTCCTTCACATGTCACATTCCCACAATTTTCACCCCCGCTCCCTATTCCTGCTTACCACCTAATCCCCCCTCCAAAAATATGTTTCAGTTGTCCCCCATACCGCTGTAGCCTGTGACCGTTGCCAATGCTGCCCCACCACGTCTTCCATCACTTGTCCACTCAGCACCATCACATCCCCTCCCACCAATAGAACCGTTGCACCATGAATGGATGGGTTGTTATCCAACGAACCTCCACCAACTCAACGGTTACCCTCCAGCCATGTGTTAAAACTTGAACTGACCGTGGCACCAAAGATTACATTGTTGTTACTGTTGAATTGCCACATGTTGTGATATTCACAGACATCTATATAAGACATCACAACCAACTACCTCGGCTAAAAGGTTAATTTCACATCGAATAAGGAACAAACAACACTCTCTAAGCCTATTTACAGTCTCGTTTCAAATTTTTCAATTCTGATTTCTATCCCCTTCGGTTTTACCCCTTCCCTAGTGTTAATTCATACTATTTTTCCCTGCTCTATTCCCCTTCTCTTGCAGCCCATTCTCCATTGCAAGTGAAACAGAGATTGAAAAAGAAAATCATGCCTCCCAAGGTAGATCAACACCCTTTCAATCCCATGGTCTACCCCTAGGTAGACTTGGACCATATTCCCTTGGCTGATAGCGATTACAAGATCCATGAGATAGAGTCAGACCTCGACATGTTTTATGTCTAGTGTTGGCTCGAGGATAAGCTCCTTTGATGAAGCAGATGGTATCAGCCTGTGGAGGACCAATCTCCCACATTACATGTTCCCTAGAACCCATAGCTGACCTAAGATAATTAAGAAATGTCAGTCTTGCTATAACATTAAGCAAAGAGCCATAGTTCAAAAGACATTTCTTGGAGGTATGTATGTGTTTTGAGTTGAAGTAAATCTTTTGAGCTTCGTTTCATTTTTATAAGACATTTTTCTCTCGAATTTTTTAAAGTAAGTGTTTTGGATTGGAGTATGTATTTTTTTGCAAAAAAATTAAAATGAGTTTTTTTGAATTAAATATTTTCTGATATTTTTTGTAATCGAGCTATTGTCTAATTTTTTGAAAGAAATTTTTTGAACTTCATACCCTATTATCATGGGAAATCGAAGAAATTGTGTGAGAAAATGTGATTGAAAAAGATACCTTGAGGAATGTAGAGAAGAGACGAGACAATCTCACAAAATAACGTTAGAAGCCCTCTCAAATATTGAAGAGGAAAATCAACCTCAAGCAGAAATTGAAGTAGGTATGTAAATGTAAATATTATGATCTATTGATATATTTAAAATTTTCCTCATGTAAAATGTGAAGCTTAATTTTTATTTGATGAACTAATTTGAAAAATATTTTGTTTAATGTAAACAGACAGAGATATTCCTCAAAATATTGAAGAGGAAAATCAACCTCAAGAAGAAATTGAAACAGGTATGTAAATGTAAATATTATGATCTATTGATATATTTAAAATTTTCCTAATGTAAGATGTGAAGCTTAATTTTTATAAATGATGAACTAATTTGAAAAATATTTTGTTTAATGTAAACAGGCAGAGATATTCCTCAAAACATTGAAGATGAGATACAAAATTTTGAAAGAGATATTGAACCAATGATTGAAGATGGTGAAAATATTGAAAGAAATCCAAATAAAGAAATTGAATCACAAGGTATGTACATATACATATATATATTAAACACATGCACATATCATTGAAATTATAGATATATTTATTAATTTAGATATTTATTGAATATGTACTATTTTTTTGAATATGTACAGATGAAATCACTATCGATAATGAGATGTTAGAAAATGTTGACACTCACACATATGGAGATAAAAAACCTGACCATGCTATATGATATCGTGTTAAATGCATTTTTGAAAAGTATTTCTTAAATGAGCGGGTGACAGTTCAGGCTCAAATGTTGAAAGGTCTCCTATCACTAAGGAAATTAAAAGAAGCTACGACACTATTGGGTATTCGAAAATCAACCAAAGATAAAAAAAAATGAAGGAAGATGCAATAAAAAATATGAGTAGTGCTATAAAGTCAATTAAGAGATCTAGAGAGAAAGATGTATCAATTGTACGTAGAGAAATACAAATGGAAATGGTTTCATCAAGTACTAAAGAGAATCGTTGGGTAACATCTATGGCACGAGCACTGGGAACCTCGCGAAAAACGTTTCACAAACATCGGAAATTTTGGCTGCAAATATATGTAAATGATGAACTCGCTTGTTGGAGAGCTATTTCTAGGTAACCATACAAAGATAGACTTGGAGAAAATGTTAAAAAAATAATATATGAATATTGGAAGAACAATTCACGTGTTTCGCCAACTGCAAAGCATGTGATGCGAAGAAGAATAGCACGAAATCAGTACGAAGAAAATGAAAAATATTTCTTGGAAACCACTCAGATAGAGTTATTCAACAAGTTCAAAGAAGAGAATCGTCAAATTCATGTTTCACTCAGTGCTTTTGTTCAACAAAAACCATGGTATGTAAAACCTATCACTGTATGCGACACTTGTTGTTGCCGTTATCATGTGGAATTTGAGTTATATTATGACTCATTCCTTGATTTAGGTAGAACATTATGGAAGGATTCACCTCCTCCTTCCACCATCCATGATTTCATATCTCAAATTCTATGTGAAACAGAAAGCGATGAACTATTTTACAAAAAGAAATGTGTTGGTGGTAAAAAATGCGATGATTGTGGAAATTTGACTAAATTTCAAAGCAAATATCGTATTGATATAAATGATCAATTATTGTCAAACATGAAAGTGAAATGGAAGAGATATGAATATATCGATACATCGATTCAAGGTGCAAATAGTGTTAAAAGAATTGAATTACTAGAAGATGAAATTTTTCTGATAGAGGTTTTGAGAAAGTTTGAGGCATAAATTTACAAATACACCAAGCATTCCCATAGAGCTCGATGGCAAGACTTGGAATTCAAAAAATCTCATGAATTTTTTCCACCGGGGACCATTTTGTCAGTGATTGATTTTGCAAAAAACTACACATTTTTTCCACAAAAAGAAATTCAGAGTGAATACTATCATTCTGACCAAGTATCCATGCTCGTCCATATCCTATATAGACATGCTGAACAAAATGTCGATCATATAGAAAGCACGAGTGAAAATCGACATATCATTAAAGAATATCACTTTTATATCAGTGACGATCATACACATGATACATGTTTTGTACAACATTGTTTTGGAAAAATTTATGATTCATTGAAAAATCATGGAATAACATTCAATGAACATTGGATATGGTTAGACGGATGCGCAGGTCAATTCAAATCTGCACGATAATTCTTTTGGTTGTGTTGTCTTCATAAGAAAACCTGCATTAAACATTGTTGTAATTTCTTTGAGACTGGCCATGGAAAAGGAGAACATGACGATGCAGGGGCATGCATAAAATTACCACTTTGAAGATATCAAATGAACCACTCTGCAAGCTGACTTGTGAACGTTGAAGAAGTTGTTCAATGGTCCATCGCTACTCTAAGCCATGAGACTAACCCATCAAGCGAAGTGCAAAGGTACATTCAATTTAATTTATATTGGAAATCTAATTTTAAACATCGTACATTTATCATGCAATGATTATATTTGATTGTATTTTGATATCATATTTACAAATTCTTCTTCTAATTTTCCATATAAAGGTTTTTCTGGCATATTGGAATCGAAGACGTAGATAGATCAATTGGAAGTGATGTTGAAACAATAAAAGGGACTCGAAAATTGCTTTCAATTCAAACAAAGTCGTCCAGAAATGTGTTTGCATTGGATAAAAGAAAATATTCTTGTTTTTGTGATGTTTGCATAGAAAACACAAAATCCAATGATGTTTGTGAAAACAAAATGTATGTGAATGATTGGAAACATAAAGAGCTAAATACAAAGGGAAAAATTTATGTTGCAATGTTTGAAGAAATGCAATCAGAGGAAACTACAATATCATCCGATGGTGATCGAGTTCCTGATCTTGTTAGAGAAGGTAACATTTGAATTACTTTCTAATGATTTAAAGATCTAGAAATAAATTTAAATATGTATAATTTTGTTAAGTTTATTTTATTGTGCAGGAGATGTTTTTGCTGTAATTGAACCTATTGACAACGATGAAAATCTGAAGTATTATTTGATGTGTTGCACTGAATGAAAAATGAAATTATTACAAAACTATAATGATCACGGATTTCAATATGACAGAGGGTCTATTATACTGAAAGGTTATTTTTTCAGACAAAATCATCAAAGTGGAGACTTTGTTTACATTGAAGACTATGAACCTAATTCCATAAGTTGTCAATATAGTCAGTTGGTGTGTGCAACACGTATAAAGTTGATAGAAGTTAAATCAAAGAAAAAATCGAAAATTAAGAGTTGGAAAATGTCAAAATCCGATCATGAATGGATTATTGAAGATGGAATTCCATTAGAATTTTTTTGAGTGAATTGTCCAACAATTTATTCTCTTTGGATTAAATATATTTTAGAACTTCCAGTACTCAACTAAAAATTGAGCTGCTTATGTTATTTGTGCAAGTGTTTGCACATGTACAAATTGTTTTGGTACAAGCATGTGCTCTAGTATCAACTGAAAGTAGCTTTTCTATACATGTGCATTGACGAAAAATGTTATATGTATTGGATATATATATATATATATATGTTCTAGAATGGAATTATTTGTTCTAGTTTTACTATGTGCATTGATGAAAAATTATTTACGTACTCAATATATATGTTCTAGAATGCAATTAACTGGAACTAGTTTTTCTATGTCCATTGATGAAAAGATAGTTGGATTTTATGGTAAAAAGTATGGACACAATGTAAATAAATCATCTGCAGTATAGTTTTGTATGAAAATTCCTTTCAGACAAGAGACTCGGAGCACTTCTCCGACTTTTGGTGGGATTTGACCCACATCTCTATTCCTGATTGAAAATCTAGTACAAAATTTGTTTGTCCAATGGTCGGATATGTTCAATGTGCATTGATGAAAAATGTTACTTGTATTGGATAGATATGTTCTAGAATGCAATTAATAGTTCCAAGTAGTTTTTCTATGTGCATTGATGAAAAACTAGTTGGATTTTCTGGTAAAAAGTTTCCACAATGTAAATAAATCGACAAGGCTACCTATTTGAGTGCATTAACGACACTGAACCAAATTCAAAAAACATATATATGTACCAGAATTATATTTCCAATCAAAATTAAAGGGATAATTTGTACATATATCTACTTCTTTAAACTCTTTTTCAATTAGAGCTCAATTGATACATGGTTAGTTGCATTGAAAAGCTATTTTCTTCCTATTGGAAATTTTTTCATTCAAACAAGACTACATGTCGAGATCGAAAGCAATCTTAAAATTCAAAATGTACTTCAACCATCCAAAAGGGATTTGTGAAACATTACTTGACATGCCATGCCAATTATAGTGAACAAATATCCAATAGAAACATTTAACATTATATACCACATGTGCCAAATGTAGATTGAAACCATCCAAAACTTTAAAATTTAAAAAAACATTTGATAATATATTGTGCAACATTAAAACATTAAACATCACATGTGAAATGTAGATTGAAACCATTCAAAACTTGAATTTACAATTTTTTTTGGTTATATATATCGTTACTTCACATGCCATGCCAATTATAGTTCAACTAGATCCAATAGAAACATTTAACATTATATAACACATGTGCCAAATGTAGATTGAAACCATCCAAAACTTTAAGTTTTAAAAACCTTTTGATTATATATCGTGCAACATTAAAACATTAAACATTTAAAGTTAATTAAATATCACATGCAAAATGTAGATTGAAACCATCCAAAACTTGAGTTTTAAAAACTTCACATGCCATGCCAATTATAATTAAACTATCCAATAAAAACATTTAACATTAAATATCACATGCCAAATGTAGATTGAAACCATCCAAAACTTTGAACTTTTAATTTAACAAAAAAATATAGATCACAACATTACTTCACATGCCAAATGTACTCCAAGCATCCAAAAATTAAATTTTAAAAACAAAACAAATTATAACACATGTCATTACATAACATGCCAAATGTAGTTCGGATGACAACATTACTTCACATTCACATGCCAAAAGTACTAAAACCATCCAAAAATTAAATAAAACAAATTATATTAACAATGTAATAAAATATGTCCAAAAATTGTAGATCTCACAAGTATCAAACTGTATCAAGTTTAACAAATTTTAAGACCATCTAAATCTTGAAATCAAATCTACAAATCATGTCCATCAAATAGAGACGGATCTAGCATCTTTCCTATCAGGGTCTCAATCCGCGCCCTATCATGTGAAGCATCATGGGAAACCTACATACACAATGCACATGTACTTGAACATTAAAATTTGATGTTTTAAAAATGAATGAGAATATATATATATCTAGAACTTCATGTAAAAAACAAAATATAACAAAAAAATCATGCAATACCTCGTAAGGTTCCCTCTCCATTTGATGAACAGGTTCTACCATAGAAACATCTGCAGTGGTAAACTGTACAATATACATGTACAATTATATATATATATATATATATATATATATATATATAATTTATATAAATTAAAAACTTTCAAATGAAAATGCACGTGTACATATATAAACTTATTTTCAATAATATTAAAAAAAGGAACTAAAGACAACTTGTTCAAATGTTGTGGATGTTCCTATCTCCATCGCTAGAGTCCGCGGATTAAAGAAATCTTCTATAGGAACCTAAATTCAAAAAAAATTAAATAACTCAAAATATAGATCTCTCTCTCTCTCTCTCTCTCTCTCTCTCTCTCTCTCTCTATATATATATATATATATATATCTCAATTTTTAATGGAACTTTTTGAGGTAGAATATATATATATATATATATAACTTTTAAACATAAATTTTAAACTTGTGAAAAATTTTCCATACTTGTGGCTCGTCTCCCAAGGAAGTAGAAGGTACATCTCCCAAGGAAGAAGAAGGTACCACCATCCCAAAAACATCAGACGGAATCGGTATCTGTTAAAACATTTTATCAAATTATATATATACATACATGTACATGTGTGCACAATTATTTATTTTAAAGTCACTTAAAAAACACTAACATTTTCCAACACATCTTGATGGTCAGACCCATCTACATTGTTTGAACCAGAGGTCCCGAATGTGATATTAACATTTTCGTCATGCATCATATGTGAGAACTGCAAATGGTGTTTTAACATATAATCATACATTTTTGTTAGATTGATGTACACATACAAATAAATGTATACATGTACATACACATGTATTTATTACAAATTGTACACATGTATATGTATGTTAAAATAATTTCAAACCCTAAGGTCACTAACACATACCGTTCTGGTGCCCTCTTCCTCATGAAAAATTAGGTCTTGCAAACCATTCCGACAATTTTTTGCATATATTCGAAGATCTTCAACATTTGCGTTATCAATCTCCTCATCTGTACAATACACAAAATTGGCACATCCATTTTCACGTGCTCTTTGTCAATTTAAACAAAGATCGACTCCACCCAATCCGCTCTGAACATTGTCGATCATAACATCCCTTGCTTCTCAACTTATTTAAGAAGTTGCATCCATCTCTGACCGCAGAGTTTTGACCTGAAACGGTCGACTCACCAATGGCGGCTCAGGGCGAGGCAACTCCACATCTCGCTTAGTTCCCTTACGGTCATATAATCGACCTTTCCCCGGGCCAAAAAATTCTAACGGAAGGTCATTGTAGCTGGCTTTCATACCCAAAAATAATTCTGCATAAAACATTTGTGCAAAATAAACAGGAACCTCATCATTCCATGGGAGCCTTCCATAGGCCGCAAGGTTCCTATCATACAAATAACGAGTTATGTCTGGGTGCTTGAAATACTACACCTTCAACATTTTTCCTTTTGGGCCTTCCTTGTAATTAAACATTGACTTGGCCACTTCTTTTCTAACTTTTTGTTTTACGTCCTCCCATTTATCTGGACCCATTACTATTTCTTTTCTCTTTCTCATCATTTCTACAAATGTATCAATCATTGGCCCAATATTTCTATACAAATTTACCATTTCACCCAATGAATGTGTAACTATTTCAAGGCTTTGTCGACTCTCAGCAAGTAGAGACAAAGCCACGAGATCTCTTTGCAATTTTGCATGAAGTCTTTCACACCTTTGTAAGGTGCATTCCGCCATGTTGGTTTCCCATGGTATATCAGTAATCTCGGCCAGATAAGTTGTGCTAGGTTGACAACCTTCTTCTTGAATGTAGCGGGCTGCCCTGCGTCTATTTTCACCACTAGTTCGAACATTTTCGGCCTCTGCATCAATATATATATATAATTTTGTATATTAGAAAAAACACGTGTAAAAAAATTTGTACAAATTTAATGAAAAAATATTGAAATTGATGGCAACCTTAACGTTTTTGGTTAGCATCTTCTCCAACATGACCCTGCTGAGAACCAGACCCAGAATGACCCTGCTGAGAACCAGACCCAAAATGACCTTGTTTAGAACCAGCAGCCGTTGATTGGCCTTCGAGGGAATAAATATCACCCCCTTCACGCAACCTGCTACCACTCGTTGATGGCCCTCTAGGTGGATTTAAACCACCACCAACCTCTCGAGACGAGGAAAAAGCTTCATAAACAAATACAAATTTATAATCAATTGAAAATGCATTCATGTGTACATATAAATACATATACATATTCATTGATTAAATTGCGTGAACCATACCTCGATCGGTTGAACCATGGGCACGCTCCATGGATGGAGTAGAAACCCTTCTCCTCTTACCTCCTAAAAATTAAAATATGAAACTTATTAACAACTAATTTAACTCACAAAGTTAATAAAAAATCAATTCTATATGTACACACATGTATGGAGATTTAAGATTATATTTAAATACCGTGAACATCCCCCGATCCCTGAACCTCCATATGGGATTCGGCTGATCTTTGTCATTCATCCTCCATGATATATATATCTATTGGTCGACATTTACACAAAATATATTTCAGAAAATCAATTTGTAATTTAGTGTACAGAAATTATGTAGAACACAAATTGTTTTATGGATATTAAAGTGAAGAACTTCTATTTAGATCCATTCCAGAGACTGATTATAGGGGAATTTACTAGATATGTCACCTTTCATAAAATATGAGATCCAGAGGCTACCTGGCCCTTTACAGACTCTACCTATAGAACTTGTAGAAGTAAAAACTAGAGGCATTAACAATATCAAAGAACGTTTTCATGCTCAGACATGGGAATGTGTCTCTTTCCCTACGCAAAAAAATAGTTCAAGGTAGTTAATCTTCATAGACATGTCATCAAGCAGGTCAATGTGATCATCCCCAACTTACTTTTCATGAAATTAGGCTTGGAATCCTCTACAACTTGGTGGATGGAGTTGAATTGGAACTAGGTCAAGGCCTTTACAAAATACATGCTAGTGAATAACACTTACTAGGTTATGCCAACAAATAAAGTGGGAGAAATGTTTTCTCCTCGAGGTTATCCAATTGGGTGTGTAATACGAACTTCACCCATTTCCTAACAGGTTTCTCTCTTAGGTTACAAAGTGTCTTCACCTTATTAGTTATATATTTTTCAATTTCCTGTGGATTCCTTGAATTTTTTCTCCTACCATCTCCCTCTCTCATTCCCCAAACTATTGTCATCAAACATGCCCCATTGACGATCTGGAGCAATTTTTGCACCATACTTAGAACTGTCATTGCTGCTAATTGAAATTGGAGAGTCATGTATATTAGATTGCTTTCTTAAGTGGCTCTTAGTTGAACAATATCCTGAGATGAGTTAGACATGATGGTCATATGAGGCTGGAAGCTACTTGGTGTAATTTTCCTTAAATCTTGAAAAAAAATAGAGCAAAAATGTCATTTTCGATCATTTTTTATTAGCTTCTACATAAAACAGATGTTATCACAATTGAAACACAATCATGTTCCATGAGCATGAATTATGAATGTTGCAAGCCAGATTGCAAGGAAATTTGCATTCATTTTAGGCAAAAGAAGGCTATGACATTAAGGTCCATGCTAGAAAAAATTATGCAAATAAGGTTGCTAAGTCTTGATACTTACCATGTGTTTCAAAGCCATAATGAAGGTTGGCTTTGAGAGTGTCCTCTCAAAGCCTTGTCTTGAGATGAAATTTAATTCAATGTCTCTTAGAGTTGCAAGGTGGAATTGATAGAACTATTTGATTTCTTTACCATAGATGGATATCTCCTTTCATCTATACCTTTCTCTACCATCTTATTTCCAAGTGAAATGGGAATTTTCACATTTTGAATGCCATTAACATGTAGTTTGGTAGTCTGCTAGCTAGACCTATCACAAGTAAGGTTGTCATACCAAACTATTTCTCTTGCTCAACTCAGTGACCATGACTCTCTTCTCACACTGCTTACCATAAGATCTTCAATTGTACATGTCACACAAAGTTGGGGGTTCTAGGTCTACACCTATTAGGTAAAGTTGTATTTTATGGCATTGTGGTCCTTAAATTTGGAGGTGTTCCACCTTAAAAAGTAGGCATTAAATATGGATGAAAAGGATTTGTTTTAACTTTGACAGAATTTATGTGTGGAATTACTAAATTTCTGGACGACATCATGCTAGATTTGCTCAGAGAAGAGGGTTTTGGAGGAGAAATTCAATTCTTTTGACTTATTTTTGGCATTGAAGTTTGAAATAGTAGTTTTTATGACTCCATTGATGACCTTGCTGAGGAATTTGATGCACACAATATTGACTTTGAAGATGGTTTAGAAGACGTTGAATAAGTTGTAGATTTTGGTGTTGTCACTGAATGTTTCTTTGTTGTTAGACTTGATCAAGACACAATTTAACTTTACGAGCAGATTGAATACCTTGAAGAGGTTTTAGATTTTGTTGTTCTCACTGAAGGTTTCTGTCTGGTTTTGTTTCTTAAACCATCATTTCCATAGGACGTTTTTGGTGAATAGATTCTTGACCTTGATGAGAGGATATGATACCTTGAAGAGGCTACATCTTTTGGTGACGTCACTAATTGTTTCTCTATTATTATGTTTGTTAAACATCTCGCTTAGGGTGAGGCAACTCCACCTATATTGTATAGTTTATGGGCCATAAATCAATATGTAGAAATATTCACTTGGTTTTTATAATTGGATAGAGGAATGACTTAAAATGACCTTGTATGTCTTCTTGTTTTAGAGATCAAATTTTGAGGAAGGATTTAAGTATCCACATTTCAAGAATAACTAGAAGAGGTTGATAAAGAATATAGGAAGACAAAAAACTAACCAGTGGTGTAATAAATGGATTTCTTGGGAGGTAGATTGGCATATGGACTTTTGGTAGCTAGAATTTTTCCAAATAAGTGAATGTATTTGAAAACCGAACCTCTAGTTTATTTTGGTTTAGACAAGGTCTAGAATTTGAAAAGTGAATTCCCTCTTTCTTCCTCTTACATTTCCAATGATCGGAATCTAGATTGAGGGAAAACAATTTCCAAAATAGAAATTTTGCATTTTATTTATTGTACACATGATTTTTTTAAAGCTAATTAACTCATAAATTTCTCACAAAATACACTTAAAGCTTGACACATAAACCCCTTCCCAATTCGGTAACTTTAGACGATCCTAAACACATTTTTATTTAACAGATGAGGGAGATAGCCCAACAAAACTAGTTTGTCCATATTCAAATCAAGTTGGTATCAAAGTACAATTTAGCTCATTTTAGTCAAGGTTAGTTAGAAGAATTAGCTATTGGTTTATGTCTTCAATTTTATCTCAAAATGAATGTGTACGTGCTTTTGAGAGACACACTAGAGGAATAAGATCCAAATTTTTGATGAAAATTTGCTATGAAATTAAAGGGTTAAAGGAAAACATGTACAAGGCATATTTGAGCCAAATGTTGTTGAGGAGGGGCCTAATTATTTGGGTCTTGGTTATGGAAAACATGATGGAGAATGATCTAAAGCCAAGGAGGCACATGAAGCTGTTCCAAGAAGGAATTGCATTTCGTGTTCATTACCTCAAGCTTGTGAAGTTTGTGTTCATGATGAATGGAAAAGTTTGACACCCACTTTGCAAGAAGATGTTAATAATCATGCAGCTAATGAGAATGTAAAAGAAGAGGATGTTGAAATCTCTAGAGTCATTGAATTTATTGCTAGTATTCAGAGGAGAGCCACTACCTCATCAAATTCACCTCCTCAAGAAGGCGACAAAGGTGAATGTTCAAGGTATAAATTTTCCTTTAATCAAATTCCTTTTGATTATGATAAACATGGTAAATATTCACATAATATTTGGAAAAGAACTTGCATGTTCCTTTTGTGGTTTCAATAATCATAATGTTTATAGATGTTGGAAGAAGATATCCATGCACATGAAACTTTCTAAATAAATGAGGCAAAAAGTCAAAGGCCCGTTGGAAAAGGAAAATGATGCTGAAAATAATATGCAATTGTTTATTACTGATTGCCATAAGAAAGGTCACCTTGTAGACAAGTGTTGGACTTTGTATCCAACAGGTCATCCACAACATTTGAAGAAGGTGGAAAGAGATAATGACAAGAATTGAAAAGAGGATTCCATAATCGATGAGGGTCAAGATGATTCACATGATGATGAAGTGCAGCTAAAAGAAGTGCCATAGAAATGGTTTGGTAACGGATGGTTAGATTTCTTATCCAATTAAGGCCTTGCATGTATTTTGATGTTTCATGAATTTCTTTGCAAATTCAAAGTATGGTGCATGTTGCATGAAGAAAGATGTTGAAATTAGAGTTATGTTGACACACTTAAATGCAACAAATATGGAAATTTGTACATGAGCTATTATTTGACTTGAGAGTTAGTTGTTTGAAGAGGCATGTTTTGTCGACTTGCATTTGGTTGATGGTTTTGTACACCAATATGTAAGAGTACATGGAGATATTCACATGATGTGAATTTTTTTTCTTTGAAGGAGAAAAATGATATGTCAGCGAGCTATGTTTCTTACATGATGTGTTTTTCAATTTGATGGTTTTGTTTGTGACAAGATGTCACAAGATTTTGTGAAGGTCCACTCTTGAGCGAGAGCCTCATGATTACAATCTAATCATGAGAATAAAATGGGAGTGCATCCTTATTTTGAAAAAAAATAGGATTCTAAGCTACCTAGGACTCAAACCATTATTTTTAAATTTGAAATATCATGGTGTGTTGTCTCAATGCCTAAATCGACAACCAAAACATAAATTGTTTTATTCTTTTTTTGCAAGTTTAGTTGGTTATATTAAAATTCAGTTGAATTTAAAATTCTTGGCTTAGTGGCATGAACCAAACATATTATGTATTAAATGAGGAATTTTTCTCTCCCAATCATTTCTAAATCACCCATATCACCAAGAAAACATGTTTTAAAAGAACGTACTTTGATATGGGAAAGACCTTAGGTCCTTTGAATGTGCACATGTGGTGTGAAAAATTGAAATTGACAATTTTCAAAAAAGTGAAATTATGAATGAAACCATGAAAACAAAAAAAACCCAAAAGTGGTAAATGATTTAAATAGACCTAATTAATTATTTACCAACATAAATTCCTCAACTTTTAGCAACTAAATGATAAGTAAAAAAATAAATAAATTTGTAATTATGGTTCGAAAGTTACATAATCTTAATAAGCATTTTAAATTAATTCTATATCATAAAAAGTATCCCTCCTAACTTAACAAATACTATCTCTTCTCCTAAGGTTCACGACCTCCCTTCCGTAGCACACAAGACATAAATACAATTAATATTTCAATATGTTAATTCCTATTGAAACAAATGAAAAGTTGTATATAGATGGTTTCAAATATTATAAGAAGGTTTTTGATATGGTTGAGAGAATGTGGAAAATAGAATCCATAAGAAAATTATTTTTCAAAACATATTAAACTTTCAAAGTTTCAACAAGGAATGTACAAGGGTGTTCAATGAATTAACGCTATTTATTTAAATTCCATGATGTATATCTTACTCGTAATTTTAAAAAAGTATTAAATAATGATCTAGATTGGATAATTATATTATTTGTCATATATTTTGATGCTTATAGAGTGAAAAAACTAAAAGAATCAACTTGTAGGGTAATTTTAATGGTGGGTGGAGAATTGGGGTCTAAAACCTTTTGGAGTCATTTTGAGGTATTAAATGACATTTATGGGGGTCAAACGATTATCCCTTGTGCCGAAATCTTGACCATTATTCTACACTTAAAGACATATCCAATGGTGCAAGAAAAACATCAAATGAAGTTCATTCAAAATTTATGCCTTTAGTAAGTTGACCTATCATGTTGACCACCATGGTACGAGAGAATGTAATTTTAGCCCCATTACTCATGCATAGCAAGCTAGATACATGTGGAATTTTAACAAGACTCTAAAAGTTCTAAAATCACAAACCTCGTTAATGGTTGACGGAGTCCAATCTTACACCTATTTGGCTATCACGCTATATTAAATACTTTGCCACTAGGAGGAATAAGAGTTCCATTTTGTGTTATTGTATTTTGTTCCATAGTTGAAAATACAACTAGGACTGTGAAGTTACAGAGAAAAATGTATGAAGTTAATTTTTTATAGCAACCTTACACGCCAAAAGTCTTAGCTAACTCTAGAGAGATTAGCTCTTTCTTTGTACTTACATATTTTCCATACCAGAAAAGAGAGAGTAGAGCATGTTTACATCTTAGTGTTGTTTTTCTCCCATAAGGATTTCCTAGGGAAAAAGAAGTCTAGAGCATCATTACCTTTTAGGTTTGCTTGTCTCCCATAAGGATTTCCTAGGAAAATAATTATGTTGATTGTCTAGAGATATGTATGTGTGTGCTTCATTATGTTCTCTATTTCTTACGTTGTGTTTCATTATGTTTTATATTTCTTACATTTCTTGCCTCATATTTTTATTTCCAATCAAGGTTTATAAAGTAACATGAGAAGCAACATGAGACTTGGAACAATCATTTTCTTTATCTATACGGAAGGCAAGAAGGATTATATCCCCTTAAGCTTAAGATTATGTAGTTTGTCAATTTTTATCATATATTTTTTGGTAAGGGTAAATGTTTTTTTTATCTATAGTAAGTCATGAACCCCAATTTTACCTTAGGTAAAGCATGATTCTAGGATTACTACAATTTGTACTTGATTTTTTATTGTGATGATGCCCTGTCTCAATCACTTGACCATATCTCGATGGGTAGTTAAATATTTATAACAATGCTTAAGTAATATTTATCTATTTGTATTATGTGAAATGTAAAAAATGGTATACTATTTTTCATAAAATTGTGTTGAGTTTATGATATATTTCGATGAAAGTTGATTATAAGAAACATTTTCTTTAAAAGGATCTAACAATTTTGTTAAGGTATGAATTTGCAATTTTGTGTGGCTCTCTATCAACCTTCACTTCTTCATTCCTAGGAAAAATCTACTTGCTCATTCGTATACCCACTTTGTATTAAAATGCATGAGTTTTGAACTCTCGGTAACTATGTTTTTCCACGCAGGAAAATTATATGTCACATTTCATACTAACTCTAAATATTATTTTGAAGTTTGGATTACTGTTATTCTTTTATATAATTTAACATTAGATATAAGTTTAAATTGAAAGCTACTTAGTTGAAATATAGCTTAGCTATGGCATTTGCAAATTATTATCAATTTATTGAACTAAAGGACATAATTATTACACATGTTTAATTTACATTCAAATGCTTCTTTGATTTATCTCCTATAGCTTAATGTAATGCTAGATATATAATTTAAGGTGAAGGCCCATGAGATAAATATGACTTCTATGTGACATTTGTATTGAATCATCTATTTTTTGTGTTATATGAACATAATTGGTACGCATATCTAATTTGCATTACTAATATGTCATGCTTCTTTAATTTATCTTTTATAGATGACCGTAGCATCCCTTTTTAATCTATCCCTTTTGACTTTGGATATGTGGGAAATACTCATCCACATATTTTTATATCATAAAGCAGTGAGTAAAATTGTATTACATTTGTGTCAATGTTAATGTTAAGCACATGGATTAAAGTTTTATATAAGATACATTGCCACGGTGTACATCTATATCTAAAGAGTCCAAAAGCTCATTTAAGACCATATGTTTTGTTGACGTAGGTTGATTGGTTATATTGAATTGCTTTTGCAGTTGTTGCTGAGGGCCTTACCATCTATTTGTTCTAGTAATTGCTGAAACTAATCTTTCACCTTTTCATTTTAAATAGAAATAACTTTTCAAAGAAAATTTAATATGTAAAATTAAGGAAAACCCTTTTTTGCCTATGTGAATATGATAATGTCTAACATGTGCTTTTTATTTCTGCAGTAATGCTAGAGAACACTATTGTGGTTGAAAATGGTCTAAATGAAACCATACCATACACATAGCTCAATGAAAAGAGAGAGCCTAATATAGCAGGCATAAAAATACTTTGCTACAAAATGATAAAACATGTGAGTGTAAATTTTAAAACATAAATCAATATATCAAACACAATGATATTATGATGGAGAGAATATTTCTGCAGCCAAAATGAACATGCAAACCAAAAACTGTAATAAAAAGCTTACAACGTATCATTGCGAAATTTAGAAACATAAATAACCTAACACACAAGGATATCTCAAAACACCTAAATGCATATGTAGAACAAAACCTGTAATAGAATATTTTGCTACATACAACACTGCACATTTTTAAAACATAAAATAACTTAGCAGACAATAATATTAAATTAGATAATTGTTTGTGCAGTTGAATTGATGTGCATAGAAAACTAGGAATAGAAATATTTGATGCATACAACACACAAATGCAAAATCTTAAAAGATAAATCAATCTTGCAAAAAGAAGGGTATTTAACTAGACAGAAATGTCCATATAGATTCAGTCAGAAACCCAGACCTAGAAACCTTTTTTTCAGGCAGAAAAAAACGCTGATTTATATTAATCGGTTCATATGCATATAGACATCTTCTCAGTTATACAATGAGAAAAAAGAGACATATCATCCAGCAGTATACTGTACATATCTAAGAAAGAGAGGCAAAGAATACAGTGGGAAACATATTACAGGGGGTTTTAACCACATCCCATCATGCTCAGAAAACCATACATCCCTGTAGAAAAAGCGGAAATGATAGAGATATAGCCAAATATGTTATACATCAGCAGATAGACATTAGGAAAGACATATGAAAGCTCAGGAAAATCTTCTTTCTCTGGTATAAGCGAGAGCGGCCGCGGCGGGAGTCTTGATTTCGTGTAGCCATGGCAGAACAGAAAGAAAAATTTTCTAAAGAAACCAAAAGTCTTTCTCAGTTCCGAGAAGTCTGGGAAGGGGAAACGACCTGGAAAAGGTGGCAACAGGTTTTGGAAGAATGTTGGTCTTGGCTTCAAGACACCCAAGGAAGATATTCAAGGGACCTACATCGACAAGAAGTGCTCATTCACTTGTACTGTTTCAAATAAGAGGTCGTATATTAGCTGGAACATGTTACAGTGCTAAAATGACACAGACAATTATTGTCCGTAGGGACTATCTCCATTTTGTCAAGAAATATTAGAGGTATGAAAAGAGACATTCGAACATACCAGCACATATTTCACCCTATGTCCATGTCAAGGAAGGGGATCATATTATCATTGGGCAATGTATGCCCTTGTCCAAGACTGTAAGGTTTAATGTTCTTAAGGTGATTCTTGTGGGTTCTAGCAGTGGTTCCGCAAAGAAAGCTTTCACTGCAATATGAATCCATTTTTTTCTTTGTACAAATGAAAGTTCGGGAAAATATATAAAAAAAAGGATAAAACAATAGCCTATTGATGCGCCTAGATAAGACAACTACCAGAATAATAGTTATAAAACCTCCAAACCTTATGATTCAAAAAAATCCTTGTAAGATTCTGAATAATTTTGACAAAAATAAAGTCGGAGAAAAATACTAAAAGGTTTAATTCCAAGAAAATATTGCACAAATTAATAGCGTATTAGCACTCAAATACTAGTGGAAAAAATCGAATTAAAGTTCTGCAACCATTCATCATCATCCTCCCATTTCACTTCTGTTTTCTAATATTTAACTCTAACAACCAAGACAAGATTGCACAACATAAAAAAATTATAATTAGAGTTCTTCATACCCGACGAAAGGAGCAACAACGTCGACAAAAGGAGCAACAGCGCAGACGAGAGGAGTGAAAACGCGCGGAAAGAGCAGCAACGACAGTGACAGAAATACGCGTGAATAATGAAATCGCTAAACAAAACAACTTCGCGGGCAATTTATTTATAGAAACTAGTTCGACCGAACTATTTTAAAATTAAAAGTTCGGCCGAACTCACAGTTCGGCTGAACTTTTGTTGGAAGTTCGGCCAAAGTTTTGTTGCCGGTTTTCCCATCTCCGAAAAAAATTCTATTTGCCAGCGCCGTCAATGTGCCATCAATCTAAATAGAATCACGAGTTTGGCCGAACTTTATAAAATGTTCGGCCGAACTATTGCCGAAAAAACATTTCGGCCCCCGATTCTCACAAAAGTGTAACCCAGCTTCACGTTTCCGTCCTTGTAAAGAATCATCTACGGACAAACAGAATTGAACCCATTCACTCTCAATGGCCTTCAATTCGGGTTATATATGAGGAGAGAGACATATTATTAGCAGCTCAGGAAGAGATTCAAAAGACCAAGGATGAGTTAATTGTAAAGCCAGCTCAGGCTTTAAAACTCATCACATTCCTGAACAGCAAGAATAGAGCAGAATTGGAAGAATTAATAGTATTGGACAGAACAGAAACCATTTTACAGATTAAAAAGGTGGTAACAAAGAAAAAATTGATGATCAATTTGGAAGAGAAATGTGAATCAATGAACATTTCCATAACAAAGTTTTTGGAAAAATACACAAATTTGAGACAGAGGGGATTGCCAGACATCCATGTTTTTAATGAAAAACTGATGCCCCAGAAGGATTATGATAAAAAGATAAGGAAATTTTCCAAGGAGCAAGTCAACAAACCATTACCAAAAGGCACTCCCACAGGAAAATTCCTCCTTCAACACTTTGAAGATTTGGTCTTTCTACAACATGAGATTAAACATCTCTTTGTGTTTAAGCCCAGCTTTTCCAGATACACAGAAGCAGATGAGAATTTCAGGAAGCTAAAGAATGTCAAAATTCCCAATGAAGAATAGTGGCAAACATTTATAGATTTAATGTAACAATGAGAGGTAAAACAGTGAAGAAAATTAGCTTGAAAAACAGTAAAAAGTAAACAGTGAAATAAAAGGATATTCTGATGATTTGTTACTACAAAAAGATATATTTTTACAGTAGTAAACAGTGGAAATATCAGTCAAAAGTGTATCAACGTTAAAGAGCAGCATTAAAGAGTATCAGATGAAAGAGTATCAGCTAAGGCAACTCAAATGAAGATATTTTCTAGAAGGCAGCAAGCAGGACAACTAATCACTAAAAAGCTGCTTGATTAGATAAAGTAGTTATATTTATTTTGGATAAGAGGACAACTTATTGATTTGTTAAGTAGTTGTCCCTCTTATTTTGTAAAGATATTTTCTATTTCTGAAAGATATTCCTAGATGTCTCCTAGGATATTTGTAACTACATTTTGTATAAATACTTCTACATTAGAATTATTCAGTGTGGAATAAAATTGATCGACTTACTATAGAATTTTTGCTGAACATTGGAAGCTATTGTGTGTTGATTTCGAAGTAGCAGACTGGAAAAAGCTAAACTGGCATCATAGTTTAGGATCCCTGTGATAAGTTGATGAGTGAAGTACTTCCTTCTTGTCATTGTTTTCTTTTCTGAGTTTCATGCAATTCATTATACGTTTATTATATCTTAATGTGCAACTAGGAATATTACTACAGGTTAGTATAGTTACCATTTTAATGTTTTCTGTTGATTTCCGGTGTTGAGAATTCTTAATTTCTCTCACTCGTTTGACCTCCGCCTTTTACTTCCATTTTTCAGATCAAAGGATACTTAAGTGACCTTTATCCTGATCATACCACCTCGCAAAAGAACCACTTTCCCAAATCTCTGAGGGTTATCTATCTTTCCCTGAATACATTTGTACCTTTTTGGCCTTGATTTCTAGTGTTGCTAGCTTGATTTAGACTCCATAGCCCAATGGACAAATAGATTTCTCTCTATCCTACATCCAAGTGATTTTTTCCCACCAAACCCTTTAAACCAAAACCAAATTGTACTTCCATAACTAGCCTAATATTTTAAATCAAAACAAAGATAAATTTTAAAGAGAGAGCCCTCTCTGAATTCTAGGAAGGCTAGTGTTGGTCGGTTTAATTGTCGGATTAAACCTCTTAATATTAATTATCAGTCCATGAGTCATAAACGCGAGTTGTACTGCGTATTGGCTCAGCTTAATGGTCAGAGTATAAATATATTCCTTTGTAATGATAAACTAAACACTAGAATGAAACACACACATTTTCTCGCAAATAAACAACCTTGAAAATGAAACTTACTGAACCAATTTCATTTACTGCAAACTCCACACTATAATTAAATTATAATGAAATTCGAGGAAATCCTCAATCATTCTCGTACTCGAATTTAAATCCCCTATGATATCTTGAAAACCTTAATCTAATTATTCCTCTCATTAACTTTAAAACTAACACTTCAAATTAATCTTGAAATAAGAAAAAAGACACGCACACTATTCTAACGAAAACTCACACATTAAACTAACCCAAAATAATCTTCATAACAAAAAAAAACAAAGGAAACACTCCTAATAATCGCTTAAGGAAATACTTAAAGATCCTAAACAATCTATGATAAATCTTCTATTTAAATATTTTAATCTAAATGAAAATGAACTATTAAAAAGTGAGCCTACTCCAAATTGAATCGTCACACCGTATTTAAACTTGATATCTCTACCTAATCAAATCCACACTCAAATTTCTAACATAAGGAAATGATTACACTATAAAAACAATAAAAAAAATCTGATTAAAAAGAGATCTAAATCAAAACAAATTATAATTAAAAGAGATCTAAGTGAAATCATGGGTAAACAAACATTTAAATCCTACCAACATTCAAAGAAATTAGATAATGCAAACAATGATTTAATATTTTAAATTGATGTAGGAAAATTAAAATAATCCTACATTTACACCACAAGGGCAATAGCTACACAATTTCTGGTGAAGCTTTGCTTACATTCGTCAATAAGATGTAATTAATAATAAAATGTCTCCTTTAATAACTCCCAGAATTCCCTTCTCAATGATAGAATATAATTGTCCCTTGTTTTTTTAATTTGCAACTCTAATTCCATTAAATACCATGATCTTTGTTGCAGCGCTATTATATAAAAAAACAAATTGAATTTTTAAGAGAGCATCTGTATATATATGACAATGGAATCGATGGTTGTCAATATAACTCTACATTATTTATGATTAATTAGCCATAAAAATTCTACGTTATATATAACAATGGGATTTTAAAAAAACATCCACCCTTCATCAATATAACTCAACGCACTTCACTACCTCCCTTTGCTAAATTACTGTGCTGTGTTCAACCATGATTGATGCTCCTGCATAGATGGTCTTGCTTGGCTCAATCACAGTGATGAAACGACCATCAATTCACGCATATGGACTCACGGTGATGATGGTGTGTATAATCACGAATAGTAAGTAAGCTTTGGTCCCTCACGGAGTTGGTTTGCTTGCTTGAATCTCTGCATTAGTCATGATTGCTTACCATGCTTAGGATTTGAACCTTGTCCACCAGCATCACATCATATATATACACTACACACAACAAACATAATTGCACTCAGAAATAAATAGATAATTAAAATTCCAATCAAACAAACTACTCCATGCACTAATAATCGTTAGCTACCCCTCTGCAATTACAATCTCTAACTCACATTCTCTGTTTCTCTCTCACACACATTCTATCTATTGTGCAGCTACCTATCTCTAATGGATCGACCCCCCTCATTCTAATGCACAGCTGATATATATATATATACATTTTTAATTATCAAACTTGGAGGATCTCAAGAGCTAATCAGAATATAGAATAATTGGTTTCAACAATACTTCTGGAATAAGAATGAGCTCTGAACAGAATGAAAAATTCAGAAATCATTCCTCATTTTGTGGGTTATTGTTGCTGAAAGGATCTTTAGAAAACCTGACAAATCATCTAAATCGCACCCTCAAGTGAATGTCGCAAATCTCAATTTTCAATCAAGGGTGTCAATTAAAGTTTAATTAACAAGGAATAGACAATCTCTGCATCTTGCAAACCCAGATCCCAACTCTGGCGAACACATCAACACATCAATATCGCTTGAACTTAGCAAAATTTCCAATGGTTATTACAGTTTACACATGTGACAAATGTAGTCATAGGTTCATCTGCATTTCTTGTTTGCAATTGATAGTAGGTGCACATCCGTTGCCCACATTTACTTCACTTGAACTGATCTGTTGTGGCTTTGGGTTTCATCCCACATTCATACTCAAAAAGTGCCTTGTCTTTGATCTGTTTATTCTCAAGATTTCTGTTATCACTGGCCATATCTTCTGCTGTGGTTACAATAATTTTCTCTGGCTTAATTTTACCATAATTATGATATCATTGACACGCATATCAATATTGTGAACAAACTAATATTACTAGCATTTGAATCAGTAGTGACAGTACAATTTAAATTCTAAGTTTTAGATTGTTTGGATTCTCCTCCATTTAGTGGGATAACCTATTATGAATGTTGAGCATTTTTCGAAAAGTTTCAGGAGAATTCCCCGTAATCAAGTTGGCAATAATTTTGGAGGTTAAGTCCAGAAGGGCGTAGATTTTCGGGTAGTCGGAAGCCTTTGAAAGTTGGATGGGTGAGTACTTCTCATGGTCAAAAAGAGCCTTGATGAAATCAACATCCCAACTTCTAACGATTTCAGCTTGTGCATGGGGAGCAACACGTACATGGTGCATGTAATAATCAATGACAACACGTAAAATGTTGCCCAAAACGTTTTGCGCAATAATTCTTCTCTCACCCTCATCCTTTTTGTTAATCCTACTGAGAAATTCACAACCATCTAACGCCATCTTCAAGACGCTAGACAGTGAAGCTACTACCTGATCCACCTTGTATGTCTTTCCATCAGAGCTACATAATGTCACTTCATTAGTATTTTCCATGGCTCTTGATATGGATGATGTTTGCGTATGTCAAGAAATATCTTGTCGCCCTCTAGATTTGAATAGATAGTTAATGGAATGGGTTCGCTACTGCCTTGAAAGAAGAACTCTTCTTCTCAAATCTAGATTTTTTCCATATTTCAAGTTGAACGTGATAGACCTATACTTAAACTTTTGGGCTCCATTAGACCGCCCTAATTTTTTAAACATTACTGTCTCAACAGAAACTGCAATTCGTACTGCATCACAAGCATTTAAATTTGCCAGATCCTTGCCCTCAGCTTCACTGACTACTTTGGACAAGGCCTCATAAATAATCTCACGAAACTTGTCACGCAGTGCATCATTACACTTAATCATACTTGTCAGCTTTGGAGGGCCATTTGAAGAGGATGACGCCTTCTTACTGCTAATGGGTTCTGCCTCTAACATGGGTTTCTTCTCAACCTTAAAAAATTCTCCCTTACTATCATTGACCTCAAATTTAATAGATTTGAGTTGTTTACCTTCCACCTTTGTAGCTTTGTGTCCATTGTTAGGAATAGTTTCTGATGTGACAACCTTATTCCAAGCATCAAGTAACTCAACAGCTAGAGTAATAATCTTTTCACGAGGATGCTTTGTGACATTCTGAAGACGTTTACCAACCTGAGTAGAAACAAGAATACCCATGGTTACAGGCACAGACTGGAGCGCTTAAGGGCATCTAAGAAGCGTTGCTCCTCGGCTTCTTCAAATAAATTTGTAGCTTCATTTATGGCATAACGTTGGACAGTGTTTAAATGGTGATCTTGTTGTATGAATTGTGTCAACCTGGGTATTGGCACTTAAATCATGGAATAAACCATTTGTGGCCATTCTACCGAATCTGGTAACTGCCCAACTTGACCAAAGTCACTATTCACAGGTATTTCTCTCTGTATTGACCTATGATTTTCAATAGGAAGACCTCCAATGCCAAAAAAGAAATACTAATTCATAGCACTTTGTGGTGGCCTTCGGTTATAACCAACTAGAACATTGTCATCATCTTCTGAACCATATTTAACACAGGTCTTGCATGAGTTTGGCATGGACCCATTTTTAAAGAAGCACTTGAATCTTTCACTTATTGATGGTGAGAATGCTCCTGGATATTGTGAAGCCTCATCTGGAAAAGCAAATCCACCATTCAAATATGCATGTCTCCCCTGATGATAACTCTTTCATGAAGCCGAATTTCACCAAACGGTTTCTGGATTATAGGAAACACGGTGCTCTGAACACAACCCACGTCTCAGAATTTATAGATTATACTCCATTTGGTCGAAAATTTGATATTTCCACCTACAACAATTCAACTACCCAGCTACTGCTTTTACGCATTTGGTTAATTTGCACTCAAATGCATTCCTGCACTGAACCTTCCTGCAACCAAGAAGCAATTTATTAAAAAAACTCATAAAATTAACGAATAACAAGAATAATAGCTATTGTTTCTAAATCCCTCTAATTAACAACATAATGGATTAATAATGATTAAAAACACCAGGTACAAGTATGTATTTATTCAATAAAAATCGTAAAAATTTTGACAAAGATGCAGCTCAACATCCCCCCATGCTGAACTTCTTGTACGTCCTCGTGAAAGAAAAACTGTAAGACAATGAAATAAGGTAGGGAAAATGTTAGCAAAGAGTTCAACAAGTAAAGATGAGGATGTATGATGTTGTAATGCATTCCTCCACCTGCAACATCTAAAACCATGCGAAATGATAAAAGAAGATCAGGTACAAAAAGTAGACATGATGGAGAAAATAGTGTTTTCACATACCTGTTACCTTGTCCCAAAATGTTGTTTTTCCCAGTGTCTTATGATAAAAATCAAATTTTACTGAAGAGGCGCAATTTCAGAAAGATAACCACAAGATTCCTTCACCTATTAAAACAATCTCGTACCTAGGTCATGCATCACATCTTTAGAGGCAATTACAATCAATACACATTGTCAACAACCAACACCTTGTGAGTAGTCATCATTGAGCATTTTTTCGCTTCAAATACCATAGGAATTAAATTGAGTTATGATACCAATCACCAACCTCTTTATCGGGCACTCTAAATTCTGTTGTTATCCAGATTCAAAAATAGATTTCCTCTTAAGCTAGTACAAAGGATTACCTTCACTAAGGGTACCACCTCATTCAAAGATTCTTGATTTTTTTTTTTTTGAAATATAGAACTCAAAGCATCATCTTCAAATCATCTTAAAACCATTTTCCATGAAAAATGATGAGCCTTAGGGAAAGAGAAGGATAACCAAGCAAATCATAGTATGCAGTTAACTTTGATACCATAGACATGGCCTTGCTACCCGTAGGTGTCCATAACCTCGACACGGATGTCTTTTGACCTAGCGAAATGTCAGTATCCCATTTACTAGATATATATTCAGAGTTTGCTTATTTGAATTTTTAGATGAAGGCCATTGTCCTGGCTTGGTAACCAGCTGATGCCAGTGCCACTCATAAGAAGTAACATGGATGAACAGGACGACTCGTGATGAGACCTCCCGTCTTCCAGCTTTTTGGCTGGAAGCCATTACTTTGGCTTTCTGACCTGTAGCGGTAATGTCATGCATGTTAGGTCTCATGATAGTGGTAGATCGGCTCATTACGAGACCTCCTATCCTTCCCTAATTTTTGTAAGCTCTGATTTCGATTAACCTTAAAGGATACTTAATAAGTGGGGAGACATATCTACTCCTTAAGACTACAGGATGGCGTGAAACGTTTTTAATGACTAATCATTGCTGGCTAATTCCTCTACCCTAAAGACTTGTTAAAGATATCCCAGACAATGACCAAAAGATTATTGAAGTTAAGAATGCTAGTGTTCTTATAAATAGCTCATTATTATCTTTACAAGAATGGTCCACCATAGGGGGTTTCCAATAGTACCTTCTAAGAGAAACTGAAAATATATATCCGAGACGACAACTCATTAGAGCGATTCATCATGGTTACATTTTGCAAAATCATGAAGCATTAGAGCGAATTGTACTCAATAATATTTGTCACAAGTGTGTGTCTTAACAACTAATGTAGATCAAAAGTAGTTTTAACATGCATTATTTAAAATTCAAAACCCTAATAGCATTGTAACTTCTTTATTCATTTATTCTCCTACCCTACTCTACCCTAAGAGGAAAAATAATCCCTTTTAAGTATAGGAGTACTTCCAATGAAGACATGTGTTGATCAGGTGCAAATATATATTCATGCTCAGATTAAACACATTAACTTGGAAGCGTGCATGAACTTGAAAAACCAACAAATGTAAATGATATGACAAGAAGAGTTTTAGAAGAGGAGAATGTTGCCTTGCTTGAGTCATTGTTTGGAACCAATGTTCGATGTAATCATGGTAGCCTTGGTCCATTTCTTGATTTGGCCCATGCTGCAGATATTATTCTTCCATGTCATGTCGATTATCCTCCTTAGGGCGAGTAGTCTTTTGATCACATTCTAGATCTGATAATAGACATGTCAAAAACTCCTCGACCTCAGGTTCCAATGGATATTCTCCATTGATCATAGTGCATGATTCATTTTTCTCCTCAAAAGAGACTTCTAAATCCTCTTGTGATGGTGGATAATTGGACAAGTCCTTGACTATTGTCAAAAAAATTTCCTCCCGAGTGGTAGAGATCAACATCCCAGTAGCTGCTAGGGCTTGAGAAAGGACCTTCATACTTGTTATAATATTTAAGTCCATCTATTTTATTGAAAATCCATGTCTCCACACATAGATTATTAATCGGGGTTCTTAAAATACCCTAAAAATGATATATCGTTGAAGACTCGATTCTGAAGAAAATCAATTTTAAGAGATTTTAACTGAAATACAACTCACCAGACTTGTATGAAAGGAAAATTTTGAATCAAAGAAATATTTAATCTACTGAAAGAAAAAAAAATTAGAAATTAATTGTCTAAAGCCTGCTGCTACTTCTACACATAAGCAAGATAAGGAAATAAAAGTTCAAGAGATAAGCAAGATGGCCAGACTTTGGAGCAACCCCACAACAGTGGATGTGTGGATCTTCACTCACGTCTTACCGTACACTCTCCACCTTCTGACGTCCTGCAATATCCTTGAAACTCTGTAAGAAAAGTTTTACCTGAGCCAAAATACAACTCCTCGGCAACGGTGCCAAAATGTTGGTCGGTTTAATTGTTGGATTAAAGCTCTCAATATTAATTATCAATCTGGGAGTCGTAAACGTGATTTGTACTGCTTATTCGCTCAACTTAATGGTAAGAGTATAAATATATTCCTTTGTAATGCTAAACTAAACACTAGAATGAAACACACACATTTGCTCGCAAATAAACAACCTTGAAAATGAAACTTACTGAACCAATTTCATTTACTGCAAACTCCACACTATAATTAAATTATAATGAAATTTGAAGAAATCCTCAATCATTCTCGTACTCGAATTTAAATCCCCTATGATATCTTGAAAACCTTAATCTAATTATTCCTCTCATTAACTTTAATACTAACACTTGAAATTAATCCTGAAATAAGAAAAAAGGCACACACACTATTCCAATGAAAACTCACACATTAAACTAACCCAAATACTCTTCATAACAAAAACAAACAAAGGAAACACTCCTAACAATCGCTAAAGGAAAGACTTAAAGAGACTAAACAATCTATGATAAATCTTCTAATTAAATATTTTAATGTAAATGAAAATGAACTATTAAAAAGCAAGCCTACTTCAAATTGAATCATCACACTGTATTTAAGCTCGATATCTCTACCTAATCAAATCCACACTCAAATTTCTCACATAAGGAAATGATTACACTATAAAAACAATAAAAAAAATCTAATTAAAAAAAATCTAAATAGAAAAAAAATTCTAATGAAAAGAGATCTAAGTGAAATCATGCGTAAACTAGCATTTAAATCCTACCAACATTCAAAGAAATTAGATAATGCAAACAATGATTTAATATTTTAAATTGATGTTCGAAAATTAAAATAATCCTACATTTACACCACAAGGGCAATAGGTACACAATTTCTGGTGAAGTTTTTCTTACATCCGTCAATAATATGTAATTAATAATAAAATGTCTCCTTTAATAAGTCCTAGAATTCCCTTCTCAATGATAGAATATAATTGTCCCTTGTTTTTTTAATTTGCAGCTCTAATTCCATTAAATACCATGATCTTTGTTGCATCGCTATTATATAAACTTCATGCAAAAAAAAATTGAACTTTTAAGAGAGCATCTGTATATATATGACAATGGAATTGATGGTTGTCAATATAACTCTGCATTATATATGATTAATTAGCCATAAACATTCTGTGTTATATATAACAATGGGATTTTAAAAAAACATCGACCCTTCATCAATATAACTCAACACACTTCACTACCTCCCTTTGCTAAAACAATGCGCTGCGTTCAACCATGATTATTGCTCCTGCGTAGATGGTCTTGCTTGGCTCAATCACGGTGATGAAACGGCCATGAGTTCACGCATCTGGACTCACGGTGATGCTAGTGTGTATAATCACGAACAAGAACTCAGCTTTGGTCCCTCACGGCATTGGTATGCTTTCTTGAATCTCTGCATTAGTTATGATTTCTTACCATGCTCAAGATTTAAACCTTGTCCACCTACATCACATAATATATATACACTACACACAACAAACATAATTGCACTCAGAAATAAATGGATAATTAAAATTCCAATCAAACAAACTACTGCATGCACTAATAATCGTTAGCTGCCCCTCTGCAAGTACAATCTCTCACTCACATTCTCCATTTCTCTCTCACACACATTCTATATATTGCGCAACTACCTATCTCTAATGGATCGACCCCCCTCATTCTAATGCACAGCTGATATATATATACATTGTTAATTACCAAACTTGGAGGATCTCAACAGCTAATCACAATATAGAAGAATTGGTTTTAACAATACTTCTGGAATAAGAATGAGCTCTGAATAGAATGTCAAATTCAGAAATTGTTCCTCGTTTTGTGGGTTATTGTTGCTGAAAGGATCTTTAGAAAACCTGACAAATCATCTAAATCCAACCCTCAAGTGAATGTCGTAAATCTCAATTTTCAATCAAGGGTATCAATTAAAGTTTAATTAACAAGAAATAGACAGTCTCTGCGTCTTGCAAACCCAGATCCCAACTCTGGCGAACACATCAACCCATCAATCTCGCTTGAACTTAGCAGAATTTCCAATGGTTGTTACAATTTACACATGTGACAAATGTAGTCATAGGTTCATCTGCATTTCTTGTTTGCAATTGATAGTAGGTGCACATCGGTTGGCCACATTTACCGCAATTGAACTGATCTGTTGTGGCTTCAGGTTTCATCCCACGTTCATACTCAAAAAGTCCCTTGTCTTTTATCTGTTTATTCTCAAGATTTATGTTATCACTGGCTCACTGCCCATATCTTCTGCTGTGGTGACAATAAGTTTCTCTGGCTTAATTTTCCCATAAATATGATATCATTCACACACATATCAATATTGCAGACACACTAATATTACTAGAATTTGAATCAATAGCGACAATACATTTTCAATTCTAAGTTTTAGATTGTTTTGCTTCTCCTCCATTTAGTGGGATAACCTATTATGAATGTTGAGCATTTTTCGAAGTGTTTCAGAAGACTTCCCCGTAATCAAGTTGGAAATACTTTCAGAGGTTAAGTCCAGAAGGTCGTATATTTTCGGGTAGTCAGAAGCCTTTGAAATTTGGATGAGTGAGTACTTCTCATGGTCAAAAAGAGCCTTGATGAAATCAGCATCCCAACTTCTAACGATTTCAGCTTGTGCATGGAGAGAAACACGTACATGGTGTGTGTAATAATCGATGACCACACGTAAAATGTTGCCCAAAATGTTTTGCACAATAATGCTTCTCTCACCCTCATCCTTTCTGTTAATCCTACTAATAAATTCACCACCATCTAACGCCATCTTCAGGACGCTAGACAACGAAGCTACTGCCTGATCCACCTACTATATCTTTCCATCAGAGCTACGTAATGTCGCTTCATTAGTGTTTTCCATGGATCTTGATATGGATGATGTTTTCGTATGTCAAGAAATATCTCGTCGCCCTCTGCATTTGAATAGATAGTTAATGGAATGGGTTCGCTATTGCTTTGAAAGAAGAACTCTTCTTCTCAAATCTGAATTATTTCCATATTTCAGGTTGAACATGATAGACCTATACTTAAACTTTTGAGCTCCATTAGACCGCCCTAATTTTTTAAACATTACTGTCTCAACAGAAACTGCAATTCGTACTGGATCAAAAGCATTTACTCTTGTTCACTCACTACTTTGGACAAGGCCTCATAAATAATCTCACGAAACTTGTCACGCGGTGCATCATTACACTTAATCATATTTGTCAGCATTGGAGGGCCATTTGAAGAGGATGATGCCTTCTTACTGCTAATGGGTTCTTCCTCTAACATGGATTTCTTCTCAACCTTAACAGATTATCCCTTACTAGCATTGACCTCAGCTTTAACAAATTTGAGCTATTTACCTTCCACCTTTGTAGCTTTGTGTCCATTGTTAGGAATAGTTTCTGATGTGACAATATTATTCCAAGCATCAAGTAACTCAACAGCTAGAGTATGAACCTTTTCACGAGGATACTTTGTGACATTCCGAAGACGTTTACCAACCTGAGTAGGAACAATAATACCCATGGTTACAAGCACAGACTGGAGCGCTTTAAGGGCATCTAAGCAGCGTTGCTCCTCGGCTTCTTCAAATAAATCTTCAGCTTTATTTATGGCATAACATTGGACATTGTTTAAATGGTGATCTTGATGTATGAATTGTGTCAACCTTGGTATTGGCACTTAAATCATGGAATAAACCATTTGTGGCCATTCTAGTGAATCTGGTAACTGCCCAACTTGACCCAAGTCACTTTTCACAGGTGTTTCTCTCTGTACTGATTCATAGCACTTTGTGGTGGCCTTCGGTCATAACCAACTGGAAAATTGTTATCATCTTTTGAACCATCTTTAACAAAGGTCTCGAATGAGTTTGGCATGGACCCATTTTTAAAGAAGCACTTGAATCTTGCACTTATTGATGGTGAGAATGCTCCTGGAGATTGTGAAGCCTCATCTGGTAAAGCAAATCCACCATTGAAATATTCATGTCTCTCCTGATGATAACTCTTTCACGAAGCCGAATTTCTCCAAACGGTTTCTGGGTTATATGAAATGATAAAATTAATGAAAATGGCTCTCCAGGTGAGAACCTGGAGAGTGTACAAACACACTCACACAATCTCTATATTCTATATTATGAATGAAGGAATTACACACATATTTATACAAGTAAAAGTCTCAAGATAGAAATTCTATCTTAGACGTATAGTAGTGTGGTTGAGAGATTCTCTCAACCACACAATAAACTAGGAGAAACTATATTCTAGCTAATTCCTATTATGTAGGAACAAACTCCTAAAATGGAGAATTACAACCATAGACAACTAGGAATTAAATATTTCCAACACCCCCCCTTAATAACTACTTGTCATGATAGTGATTCAAAAAGTCTGGTTGTGGTCAAACATAACAAAGAATATGTCAACGTCCATATAAAAGAGCAACCATCCACCGGAATGCATGGGTACCAACCGCTGCAACCGCTAGTCCTGTAGGATGTCCTTCACATACATGATTCTGTCGACCGTTTATCACTGCATATATGTACCTGCAAATCCACCACCATCACGCGAATTGCATGTGCAGAACCTCCAAAACACACTGCCTCTCTCGGACAGATCCGCAACTTCTCCGATCTGCTTCTCCGCAAATCGTCAAACGAAGTTGAGGCTTCCCGCGGATCTTCCAATCTTCCTCTCCCGGATAGGTCCGCAACTTCTCCGATCTGCTTCTCCGCAAACCGTCAAACGAAGATGAGGCTTCCCGCGGACCCCCATGAAGTTGAGTTGGCGTCTTCCTGAATTTAAAAAAAAAAAAAAAATCGTGCGCTTCTGCGCCATTCCCGTGATTTGGCGCATTGGCATGAGTATGTACTGAACAGTCGCACCAATTTTACTTCTCAGTACAACTGTCAGCTAAGAAAGCACACCAACCCCCTTCTTCTCAGAGATTGATGAATCATCTGAGACTGAGCCAGGTGTTACTGCAGTCCACCTACTCCTACGAGCACAAAGCTCTGCTGAGCACACAGCTCTCATGCACACGTGGCCACTCGTGTATGTACGGCCACAAAGGCACCTCAAGCCACAAAGGCAACCAGCCACAAAGGCTCTATAGATGGTTTCTGGATCACCACCAACCATCACTTTACAGTGACAAAAGATGGTTTCAGGCTGACCATAAACCATTACAAAGTGGTTTTAAGATGACCACGAACTCTCAGATGCCTTTAAAAGGCTTACATTTCATTCCACATTTTGGAGTTTCTGGGTACATACAATGACTATTACAACAACTGGACTTGCTTATAACATGCTAGGGAGTCTATTCTACAAACCACACTAACTCAAACAAACATCTACTTTTGTTGTCCACCATAAATGTTGTTGCTGCTCCTTTACCTCGTCTTTGCATTGTTCACATCTTGGGCATCTTTGTCGTTATCAAGTAAATTCTTGGAACTCCACGTTTCACCTGTCATTTGTTAGAGTAGCTAATTCTAGCAAAATAACTTTACCTACATTGGGTTAGCTAGGCTCAATAAGGCTTAATAGTCTTTAATCATGATTCCAAGAAACTAAATAAAAGCATAAACTCTTCAGATTTTAATTTCTCTATCTCTGCCCAAAGATAACTATTTCTCATGCCATCAAATTCACCAAACATACAAAGAATATTCCACCTTCTGCAGGCCCACCGTAGGCTGGTCTTCCCACTTCCTGTTGGTGAACATACACACAGATCACGTTCTGCAGCACCAGGTCCAACCGTCTCTTGCCAAACTGCTACTTGTATAGGAAACAATGCTTTCACGCCAATACATTTTAAAGCACTTTCTAACCATGGGTCCAAGCAAGGGACAAGCTCCAAAGGCAACTCTTGAAATGAATCAACCTCCACGGGGTGTTACATCCATGGAAACATGGTCCAGTATCAAATACATTCAGCTCTTACATTTAGAGATACGTCCACAACTTCTGCTCAAATAAAAAAGGCAGGCAAGTTGAAAATTTGAACCCAATCAGCCAACCCGTGGCTTACAAATTAAAACTTCCTATCAACTCAATAGTGACGAAACAGAAAATCGTGCATCAACATTCCATGCATGTGGAACTAAAAATTCAAAAGACCTCCAACAATTTCAAGTAGAGATACAGGCCAAATCGAGACTTTCTGGCCGTCAAGTAAACCTGCAAATAGCGAACCACAGAGAGCCATACTGAGATTGTTGGGAAGAAATTTGACAAGCGCAGAGAAAATTCCTTCATGCATCCATCGCCGGGCTTCTCTTGAAAACTTTCGAACGCTGCACCAAAAGATCCACGAACCGCTGATCTTCGAAGGGCACTCCTTCCTTTCTCTCCCAGAATTACACCAGCCCTCGAGCAATCCGTGGGAGCCACTGGCGTATTTAAAAATGTGTCCCTGGAATCATTTCCAGTGCCAGCCATTCGTTCCAAGAAGAATTATACTCGGGATAGGCTTCGAATTCCCAATCAATATTGTTGTCCATTGAAATATTTGAACCCTCAAATCCCGGTACAAAATATAACATCTAATCTGTCGTTTACCTATAACCCGCTCTTGAATTCCGAATTGGATTCTGCATCCAAAAGCCAAACGACAGTGTAGCGTAGATGTTAATGGTAAATTTTCAAGGAAATGGGTCCAAAGGATGAAGACGAATCGCCAACGAATCCAAACCAGATCTAGTTGGCAACTGTTCGAAATCAAGCTGCTGTTGGCTAGGATTTTGAATAAAATTTTCAACCTTTTGCTCCATTCGTAAAATTGTTAATCGCTCCCGAGGATTCTGAAGAGCCTCCCTAAGGAGATGATCGACTTGATTTATAGCCTCGGTTAGATCCCCACCACGGTCGGGTAAAGAAACTCGTGCCTTCTCTTCCTGCGCTTCAACTTCTCGACCCTGTAACATCAATTTACCAATGCTCTCTTCGAGGCTTGCCTCACAACAGAAAGCAACTATAAATCGTTAGGGAAATCTGATATCTTATGCCTGTTCTTGACACGCTATTGCTGTCGCGCCAAGAGAGGGCTTCATTGAGCTAAAAAATGTCTGTACACCAACTCTCTCTATTAGAACGCCACAAAATACCCAAAATTTCTATGTTCTGATTATCATAATAAAGTCCTGTCTGAAATCATTGAATCTACAGAAAAATCCACTGCATAATATATACATTAGAGTAGAAAAAATGATTTGATATTGATCTTGTCTGACCACCAATGGATCCCAATACCACAGCCAAGATTCTAGTTTTAGTTGCCTTCTGCATTTTCCACTCAGCTGCACTTTCACCTTTCATTCGCGGTCCAGCTCCACGCACACACAAATGTATACTCACACACTTGTTTTAATACGCAGCCGTTGAGCTCACGCCAGAGCTCCTCTCCACGCACACACAGAATCACATAACTTCAGATGACAGCGTCCAACAGTCTCAACAGGCATGCTTCGATCTGCAGTAACGCAACAACAACATAGGATGGAAAACACAGAAAATATTAATCGAGATTTTTATTTTCCTCAACCCAGGAGGGGCCAAGGCCCAGGCCCTTACGGGCTCTGAAGCTTCGATACCATGATAAAATTAATGAAAATGGCTCTCCAGGTGAGAACCTGGAGAGTGTACAAACACACTCACACAATCTCTATATTCTATATTATGAATGAAGGAATTACACACATATTTATACAAGCAAAAGTCTCAAGATAGGAATTCTATCTTAGACGTACAGTAGTGTGGTTGAGAGATTCTCTCAACCACACACTAAACTAGGAGAAACTATATTCTAGCTAATTCCTATTATGTAGGAACAAACTCCTAAAATGGAGAATTAAAACCATAGACAAGTAGGAATTAAATATTTCCAACATGAAACAGGTGCTCTGAACAAAACCCATGTCTCATAATTTAGAGATTATGCTCCGTTTGGTTGCAAATTGGATATTTCCACCTACAACAATTCAACTACCCAACTACTGTTTTTACGCATTTGGTGAATTCGCACTCGAATGCATTCCTGCATCAAACCTTCCTGTAACCAAGAAGCAATTTATTAAAAACACTCATCAAATTAATGAATAACAAGAAAAATAGCTATTGTTTCTAAATCCTTCTAATTAACGAAATAATGGATTAATAATTATTAAAAACATCAGGTATAAGTATGTATTTATTTGATAAAAATCGTAAAAATTTGGACAAAGATGCAGCTCAACAGCTAGATCCTAGAATTTGAAGTAGTTTTGTGGTTACCTAGGTGAGTTCTCTCTTGAACCTGGAGAAATTACTGAGTGATAACAAGGTGTCAAGAAAGAGTACGAACTCTTTCGAGTTGATGTTTATTCTATATTGATACAAGGTTATCATACTGTTATAACTTTAGTTGAGATGAAAATGTGATAGTTTAGAGATGAAAATCATGTTGAAAAGTGGGTTTGATTACTAAGTTTGTATTATAAATATTTATTTATGTTTATGGGTATGATTATTTTGTGTTATCATATTTATTATAATGGTTTTGATTTCGTAATTTTAATTTTAATATATTAAACATTTGTATTTTTAAAATATATTATTATATTTTTCATTTAGTGTGATGTTTGAAAAATATTTATTTATTAATTATGTGTTGTTATTATTTTTATTTTTATTTTTATTTGTGTTTATTTTTATTTTTAAGTGTATGGTTTTATGATGGTCCACGGGGTATATAATAGATGATGATGTGAAGTTTACTAGTTCGAAATTCTGTGGGAAAAATTCTAGCTATGTTAAGGAATGATGTGGCCCAGGCCAGGTGCGATCCAAGGGTGATTTTGACAGCTTAGATGCCCATTGGTCATGGTTTCTCAGACCACGGGGAAAGCCTGGTATAATCTTTGATGATTTGAAGAAAAAAAAGTGCTTGGTTGTATTCATAAAAATATAAATTCTATTTAATTACTTTGGATAAAATTAAGCTTTAACATATTGGAGTTATAAGTTGATTAAGTCTTTTCACATATTGTACAAGAAAAAAAAGTTATTTACATTTTGTACAACCAAAGTAAAGATATATAAGGGATTTTATAGTGTATGTATAGAAAAATGTAGAAGGTATGCTTCATATGGGTAAGTGTATCTTTCAACAAAGTAGCAAGGTTTGATAATGTGAATATTTTCCACACTTAAAAGGTTTCCCACATTGTACCTTTGCTTATCTATGTGTAACTTCTTGTTTAATATTGAAGCAAGAAATATATAAAAGTTGTTGAAGATCATTGGACGAGAAGGAGCCTTAGATAACTAAACCTAAAGAAAAAGGGATTTGAAGTCATCTCATTGCATAAATTTATGACATTATAGACGACGATCACAAAAAATTGATGGTAAACAAAGTGGCAATGGGGTGTATAGGAATGTGAGCACACACACACATGCTTATTTTTTAAGACATGTGCACATGTTTGTGAGCCTACAACCACTGCATTCCATAAACTACCAATTAGGCTACCCGTTCAACAAAAAATCAACATATTGTTCCTTGAGATGTATTGTCTACGAAACTATGCCAAGACACTAATATAACTCATAATTGCTTAATCTAAAATTTATAATTTTTTAATAACTAAACTCTTAGGCTAATTTCAGAACAAAAGGGATTACAAACTAGATGATGATAAAAAGAAATACAAGGAACAAAATAACGAGATGAAGATGTTAATACAAACAAATTTACAATTCTTGTTAAGAATGAATACATATTGTTCATTCAAGAGTTCAATAGTAATATAAATTTTCAGTAGTAATATAAATGTGTTTGAGTGAAGACACAAGTATACCAAAATTATTATAATGATAATATAAAGTCATTCTAGATACTTCAAGTTTCATTCATGAAATCTTATACATTCATCAAATCAATAAAAGAAGATTTAAACTAGGCGAAGTAATATCAAATTTCCATCTACAAAGCTTTATTATATATCTGAGGTCTCAAATACATAGACTAAAAATTCTTTTGGTATCCAAAAAAAGACACAATAACTTAGAGGTTTACAAAGTAATACAAATTGAAAAAATTGAATCTTAAAAGTTAGTAATTACAATTTATTACTATTTTTTCACTATTCTTCAAAATATTTAGAGTTGATTTCAAAAATAATGTAGATCCTTTGGTCTTGAGCTTTAGCTTTCTTTAAAACAAAATATTTTTCTAATTTTGTTAGACATTTCAACAATTTTTTAGACATCAATTTCCAAAAATAAAATTGGAATCTTCTAATATTTAGAATATAAAATAATAATTTTCCAAATACACATTCATCATACTATTATTTTTATATTACCTATGAATTTTTTCTATTAAATGAATTCTAGAATACTCAACTATATTATTTCAATAATTACTTGAAAGATATTTATAACTACCCATTTCTCCCCTCATTTTTTGCTCTGAGTTTTCAAAATCACCCTCTATCTTTTATCTACTTCATTCTCTATGCACACTTTATTGTACTCTATCCATCAACTGATAAATTTCGCATATCCACCTTTTTGTTTTGTAAATAAGTCTTTTTCCTTAATACAAAATATTTTTCTAACTATATTAGATCTTTTAATAATTGTTTAGTGCTAAATTTCCAAAAATAACAACATATTTTGCTAGTTATATTTTCTATTTTAATAATATTTTAGGCCTGAATTTCCAAAAATAAAATTTGACTTGATTGGCTCATGTTGTCGCTTTCCCACACTTTTCGAGTGATTGTTGCAAATTGGAATCTTGGTAGATGGATTGTGGTAGATTCATCTCATGGCAGATCTTGGCAGCTCACTTTGTGGCATATCGTCTCTGTACCTGGGCACACAGATCAACTCTGCACCTGAGCTCCACACGTCCCACACTCTTCCACGATTTTCCTCCATATACAAATGCAATGCCAACCATATATATATATATATATATATATATATACAATTACTGGATCTGCAGCACTCGCAAACAATTATTAAAACTTCAATTACATGGTGTTGATCTGCTTCAGCTTTTAAAGACTCATGGAGACACGACAGGGTTTTGTAATAGAACTTATTGGAGATGTATTTAAGAGATGGAAATTCCGTCTGTCAATTCTGACTTTCTTCAGTTTAGCACCTCAATTTAAAATGTTTTTTGGCCCTGACATTTAATAGGATCCAGATTATCTTGAACTAAACCTCAAAATATCCAGTTACACAATTGTTCTACAAGTTTCTACTATGCTACATAGATCATACAATTGACATTGAGTGTCTGCTCTCAACACAGTCCTTACACCCTTTCAACCATTTTTCTTCACACTTACTTACACGACCCATAAGATAATGATTCTATTTGTCTTATAATGCAGAACGAGATCCACCTCTGACCTGCAACGACAACATCCACCGCGCATTGGGTCAAGTGGCTTGAACCTTTCCACGGCTTTGTGACTCCACGCATAGGACAGTCAAACTACTCCACCGACTCTGCACTTATACGTAGATCAACATCCCTCTTTCACACAGAAGGAGAATGGAGTGATCTCAAAAACATTTTTCAAAGCTCACCGATTGCTGACCGTGCCTAATTATAGCAATTAATTATAACAATTCCATTGTGCTGAGCTACAGTCAGACCAAACACAACACACTCCACACTGACCACTTTTCTATGAACTTCAACAAACACAATGGCCATTTTTGAGCTTGAAATTCCAACGATCTCGTCCTCCACGCCTCAGGAAGTTCATTTCCTTCAGAAACTACGAGCCTCATAATACATTCACGGCTCACACTTGCCTGGCATGAAATTCACGAGCATTCAACCTGAATGGAGTTAAATTTCGACGATCTGCAAGCATGGCTTCTATACCTTCATCGTTGTTAACTCCAACCCTGTTTGAGATAGTGCTCGCAGTCTTATACTCCTCCCGCTCGTCTGCTCTGCTCCTCCGCTACCGTGAAGCTCCTTCCAAATAAGTAGTTATTTCCATAGCTTCACAAGTATATAAGTATACAGGGGCAGAAGTATGCAAGCACACAACTCTGAATTGAAACCCCACAACTCAACAATCACACTCTACTAAAGGTGTAATAACAAATCAGGCCCTAAGAACCACCTCTCAGCCGGAGAATTGCGATCGAACACGCGGTCCTGCAGATCACGTTGCAGGATGTACACACCCTATACCAGACTGGTTGCAATGCATCACCTGTGATTTGAATCCAACCTGCAATTGAATAATATGAATGAATGAATCAGACTGAATATTATCAAATTTGTTATATTTACAGTGAATGAAATTGCAATCAGAAATGAATATCTATTCCGTGTGAATGCAAATAGAGTCAAATTAAAAATTGACAGACTGTGTCGCGCCCACAAGATGATTTAATGGCCGCGTGTGTGTTGTTCGTTGTTAGACCTTGGGAACTATGAGTCAGAAAGAGGAGCAGCTGCAAAATCCAAAGACCCCGTAATCTTTGACATGCTGTGTATTGGCATGCTTCTCTTGGCATGGAAGTATAGATGTATCGTCATCCATTGCAATTTCATATCATTCTCCAAAAAGTCGCTTTATAGACTACTCCATAATTTAATGTTCATCGTGAATACCTTCATTCATGTGATCATATTTATTACGGTTTATTCAACACATTTCTTTGTTTTGGGTTTTTACTAACTTAACGTCTTATTCTGCTATTATATTGGAGCTTCCCCTTGTGATATAGTTTCTTTTCCCACCCTTTTGTTACTGAAAATTGGTGCAACAAATATTAAAATGTTTGGGGTGAAAAAAATTATATAAAGGATGGCACAAACAAATCTCTAAAATGGTACATTTTTAATTTCTAATCAACTGATGGTTATTGGAACATTTTTGAGTTGTAATCAAGTGATAATGCTTGAAAGTAAATCCCACGACATTACTATGTCCAAAATATTCAATTGCTATTTTAACTATTTTTAAACTATTTTTTTAGGTCAATGTGTTTCATGCATACGGCAAAATAATTCGACCTTGCCCTTACTTTCTGGATTTTAATAAAACTAGCACAACCACATTAGTAAAAACTAATGTGGTTGATATACGCCGATAGGCGTATAAAATTTTTAAATCTACAGAACAAATTGATTTAAATGTTATCGACTGTAAGGACACAAGCAATAAAAATTTGAGAAGGAACTGCATATTACCTTAAGAGTATCGCTCCATAGCAGTGATGAACACTCTGCCTGTTGCACAGTCTCTATAGAATAATCTGAAAGCGGAAAGAAATAAACAAATAAAGCACCGTCAAACATCAATGAATTACTTACAGATTGCAACTGAAATTAAATCTTAATAAGCAGAGGGATGAACTGGGAAGGAAAAAACGAAAGAAACTTCAAACAAAAAATAAATAAACAAATAGGAATCGAAAGGAGTAGAAAGCGGAAGAAACGTTTCCTTGCCGCCACTATGGCTCGTGGACACGTTGCACAACGTTTCAACATGCACCAACATGCACCGCTTGCTGTCACTATGGCTCGTGTGAAAGGCATGGGACAGGTTGGAGAACGATTTCAACACTTGGAGAAGATTTAATGATTTGATTTCCTTCTAGTTGTTAATCTTGATAGGTGGCAATTAATAAATGGCACAGTAAATTTTTAATCAAGATTTGTAAAAAATTAATTTAAGTACAATTTAAACATGTGATTTAGATATGCAAGGAAGTTAGTGGGGTAGATTTGATCCATTGATTGAGTGGAGACGACCAGAATATACCAGCATCTTTCAATCCAGACCATTAGATCAAAAAAATTAATTAGCCTAATCACGAAACATCCTCCTTCCGATAGGGGGTTACGCCTATCGGCGTAATTATTTGTTCAAATGTGGAATTATTTCTCCTTAATTCCTTGCCTCTGACTTTTAATCAAACTGCCTGTTCAATCGAGTCATAATTAAAAGCATGGCTAAATGAAAACATGCTGTGTTGGTGGGATATAAATATCCCAAGAAATTTGAAATTCATGGATGTGTAAAGGATATTTTGATGAAGCGAAAAAATCGCATTCATCACTTCGGCTTTCCGAGAGATAACATTCATCTCCTTATTGACACAAACAAAGCATATAGAAGCCCACTGGTGAAAACATTCGCGCGACCATTTGTGCTTTGATTCATCCGGCCGAAACAAGAGACATGATTTTCTTTCACTATAATGGCCATGACACACTTATCCAAAGAATAACTTCCGTTGCAATGATTAATGTATAGTCCCATGGGATTTGAAGCTCATCGCGGGTTCTGCTAGCTCTCCTTTCCATAGTTTTCCAGTTAATTTGCCCATTCTGCAATCTTGAATTTTTTTAATTAAATTGGGTACTCAATTGGTATATATTAGCATATATATATTTACCCCGCTATATATGTTGAACCCTATATGGATTAAACATACTTATAATTGAAAAAAAAATTTATTTTTAAAAATCTAATTTTGTTTAATAACTCTTTTTTCAAATTAATAATTTTGATGATATGAAAAGTTGGTACTAAACCTTTTAATGTGAGGAAGCTCATTATAATTCAATTAAAAAAGCCCCATTAAACCTCAATTTTAAAATACCAAATGGTTTAATTTTAAAATACAAAATTGACATTGATCTAAATTTTTTCTATGCTAGTTTATTGGTTGTTTTAGTTATTTTGTAGGATGTCAACAATATATATTTGTATCATGTAGATTTACTACATCCTCTTATTGTTATAAAATTATAGGTCCAAGCGTTGGAGCTTACTTTTGGCGCCAAATGTAACAACCCATAATTTAATTATACAAAATAAACACATCAACTATGCAGTTATCAATTAACTACCATCATATTTTCAAAAAAAAAATAAAGGGGAAAACATACATATGGAGCAACAATAGGCCTTTCTAGCAATTATGAGGTTGTCACACTATTGAGATTCTACTAACCACAAAAAAGGTTTTGGGGGACGACTCTCCTCCCAACCTTAGACAAGTTGTAGCCAATACTTCTGCAGTTGTCACCCTCAGGCCCTCAATCAACTGACTACTGCATGTTTCATTTCTCATGTAACATTCTCTTCCCCAAATAATGAGTAAATGAAAGAATGCTCATCATCCCCCTTTTTCACCATTAAATAAAAAAAACCATTCTAAAAATGGTAAGGGGTTTGGAAAGGGATCTACAATGTGCACAATCTATGTGTTATATGCCCACAATTCCATTTTCTTCATTATTTTTTATTTTATTTTCTTCATTATTTTTAATTTGATTTTTTATTATATTTTATTCATTTATTTTTTATTTCATTTATTATTATATTTTCTTTGTTATTTTCTATTTTAAATAATATTATATTTTCTTCGTTGTGTGTAATTTTACTTATTTATACTTTATTGTTTCATTTATCATTATTATTATTCTTATTAATTCGGATCATTATAGTATCATAGGATAAATGGCTGAAAATAATGTTTTGATACATTTCCAAAAGTATATGGAACTTCCTATAATTGCATAGGACTGAGGAGACAAGGTTTTTTTCATGACGATGACCCAACGAAAGTACAAATAAGTCAAATAAACTAGTTTTACATGTCAATTCCATAAGTGAATGTACAAAATTATAAAGAAATGGCATATGCATGCATTTTTAAACATAAATCTAAGAAAGAATAGATATGAGGTTGCAAGAGGTGCTGAGGAATTATTTTTGGCTGAGTTTTGTACTGTGAAAGTGGAAGACAAAATGTGATTTGTGGGGTGAATGAGTTATATTGACCTTTTCACCATAATTATTTTTTGGGATGTTTCATATCATGACTCATCGAAGAGTTACAGAAAATATATTTTAATACTTATGGTTAAAATTTTTTACCTTGGCTTGCTATAATTTTGGAAATATTCTATGAGGTAGTTATGATTCCTTAGTGCTCCTAATTTCTACTTGAAAGAGATCAACTTAGCATTTTTCACTACAGATTTCCTTCTCAGATGTTTTTGATCTTGAAACTTAGGGGATATATATAGAAGAGATTCAAGTACATGTAGTGAAAATTTCATATATTGGTTTACTATGGTTTCAAAGAAATGATTTGAGGATGTTAGTTATGCTAAATGTTCATGAAATGTGCTTCATATGGATCAAGTGGGTATTTTCACTATGACATTATTTCTTTGATATTTAAACAGTAAAATTTAGAGGAGAAAGAGGAAATATCTCAAAGTGTTTGTTGTTGAAGTTTCAAATTTTTTTAGCACTATTTTCAGAGATATCGTCCATGGAAGTTAGTGTCCTTGAATTGTCATAAAACATGTTTGAGAGAGGTTAAGTTTGGATTTTTTTTTTTTTTTGTAAGCTTGGCGAGACACATCGTCATCATGTCCAATATATCACCTCAATTGGGCTCGGGAATTGAAAATTCACTTGACATCGAGGATTTCCTTAACATAGCACTTGATAATCGTTTACCCAAGACCCCGTGGAAAGGTTAGGTTGGAAATCTTGCTATAACATTCTTTCTAGTATGTTTAACACTATGAAATTTGGAGGAGACAAAGAAGACATCTCAAAGTGCATATTATAGAAACTCTAGATATTGTTTCACTAGAATTTTATATAGATATGATATGGGGAATCAAGTTTTCATGAATGCTCTCGAAACATGATTTGAATAGGTTAACCATGATAGCTAAACTATTGGGGCATAAACGAGGAGACCATTTTGTAAAATAAGGATATATTAAAAATAATATTACTTTGAAAAGGAAAATAAGATATTATGAGGTAACAAACTATAACCTCAAAAATATAAATATCTCTTTCTCTTAACTAATGTTAAAAATAAAATGAATATTTTTAAAGTAAAAAAAATTATTATGAGTTTCATAGTGAAATTAAGCATTGCTCAATGCACAAAACACAATGTAATGAAAAAGTATTTCACATTCGCCACACTAAAAGAGGGTTGAAGATGAAAATAATTTTATCTCAAATTGTCCATGTTATATTCACATTCCATCTAATTTTCCAAATATTTGTCACACTATGAACTTTCTTGACTTTTTAGTGCAACAAAATTACAATAATTTTGAAACAATTTTCATAATATTTATACAACCGCCAAAAAACTTAGGTCATCATAACAAAAAAATATTGTAAATTATAAATATAAATTTCGTATTAATTTTATTTTCTTTTAAATTTTTTAAAATAAAATATTAATTTACTATATATCAATATAAGTGAGTGGAGAAGATTGTAACCCAAAATATTTAGCAATGGAAAAAGAGTAAACATAATTAAATATGGGAGATTGGTTTTCACATCGAAATTAAAATTAGTGTGTCTTCATTAGGAGTCTCTCTTTTGGATTTATGGTAAGACTACATTTGGGATCAATCTAAGATTGTAACCCAAAATAAATTTAGCAACGGAAAAAGAGTAAACCTAAGTTAATATGGGAGATTGGTTTTCACATTGAAATTAAAATTATTGTGTCTTCACTAGGAGTCTCTCCCATGGATATATGGTTAAACTACATTTGGGATCAAATTTTTATATTTTTTGAGTTTACTTTATGCATTTATCGTAAAAGTCGGAGCAACCTTTTGTATTTAAAAATAAATAAATAAACGAATTTATATTACTGTTTGTGTTTTAAACGAATATAACCAATTTTATTAATAATATTATGAATATAGTTTTATTATGTCATTTTAGAGGAAGTGTGATTTTATGGTTGATCTTTTAGTTTAAATATCTTATTTTAAAATAAAAATAATTTTTTTTCTAAATAACAATATCAATATTATTGTATTTATTTGGTTATTTGATATTACAACACTCAAGGTTATAAATAAAATATTTTAATTTTCATGCTAAGTTACATAATCTTATAATAAAGTTAGAGAAGTATACTAATTAAAGATAAAATAAAAATTATATATCTTAAAAATGTATAATTTTCATATCGTTAAATTGTAAGGCGTTTCTCTTTGGGAATGACATTCCTAGTTGCTACTCTGGATTGTTTAGCACCATTGGATCGATTGTTAGAGGATTGAAAATTTTTCAACAATTGAATAATAAATTTAGAGAAATATACAAATTAAAGATAAAATCAAAATTATATATTTTAAAATGTATAATTTTCGTATTTTTATGTCTTAAGACGTTTCTCTTTCAGAATAACATTCCTACCTGCCACTCTGGACTATTTAGCACCATTAGATCGATTTTCAGACCATTGAAAAGTTTTCAACCCTTAAATCCCACCACTTAAACTCACAAACACTTCCTTGATTTACGTTGCTTGGAGGACAGACATAAGGAAGTGGTTCAATGATCGTAATGAAAACTACACAGATAACCAACAAATTGGTTTGGAATTTATATCGCTTCCCATATTTTTTTATGAGCATTTTGATATGAGAAACTTGTGACAGCTACATTAAGGACAACTAGTTGTTAACTAGTTAAAAGACAACTTTTAATTATTGTTTTAGGAAAAATACTGGAATTATTAATGTTTTGATCAAAAGTAATTTGCATTAGTGATTAATTATGAATAATAAATCAATTATGGGAATTAACTTCATAAAAGTAAAATCTGATGGTAAATATTTTCCAAGAACTGGAATGTGGTTGGGGATAGTTGGAAACAATTACCTGCTGCTTTAGGGATAAGAGACTGATCCCAGTGAGGAGTAGGGTTTCTATTCATGGAAAAATGGAGAGTGTCTAATTTCCAGAGCTGATAGTGACCAGTGGAAACACACAGTTAGCCCATATTATTTATGGTACTAACTGGACTAGCTGTCCTGAGGTCACATCAGGAAGAATATACTGTTAACCCGTACCTTTCAGGATTGGAACACGGGGGAAAGAGGAGGAAGTTATTACCTCTCTTGGATGGTTGGGAAGAATATCATCAATAGAAAATAATATATAGATAAGTGTTGATACTGTTAGAAATTTGAAGTTTACAGGAAACATTATTACAAGACTTGTACCAAGGCATGCGAGAAATTATATATCTACTATAGGTAGTGATGTGAATGGTATAAGAAATGGTTGGAAAGTTACAGAGAATTTAGTGTATCAATCCTGTAAGTTTAAACTATGCAATTAGATAATTATGTTGTGAAACCAGCTCCAAAAATAGAAGAAAAGAGATATCAATGCCTTAGAAATAAGCCACTTCGAGGGGGAAACCTCCAATACATTACATGAATGAACAATTCTTGTATGATACAAGTGACAAAACCTCCACTCTATATATGGGAGTCCATGGGGCCACAATGTAATCCTAGCCGACCTAACAATAATAATGTAAGGGCATAATAATAATAATATCGGGGTTACAGGGGTACAACAATAACAATAAGGGGGGCTACACTAACATAATAAGGGACTACACTATTAATATAGGGACTTAACATGCTCCTTTCCTTCAAACAAGTGTTGCCCTCAACACTTGATTATTTCTTGATGCTTCTGTATAAAATTCTCATCCTCCCATGTGGAATCTTCTACAGGAAAGTTCTTCCACTTGCTGAGATACTCTCAAATTTATCGTACCTGTCGAGTTCTTGTTTCTATGACTGCTTCATAACTTCTTTCAATGTGATTTTGATCTTCTTATTGTTTCATTAGATTCTGCAGCAAAGTTAGGTTATCCTTTGAGAGTTGGAAAACTTTTTGTTGATGCTCGATTTGATCTTCCACTAATTTATCATCCATATTAGCTATTAGTTGATCCTTAAAACCATCCAACTTAGCCTCCATTTCTACTTTTAAACCATCTATATCATCTTTGGTTGCTCTTCGTAAGATCGAAACTTGTTGCACTTGGTACCATAATTTTGATATCTCATACTGCAATTCTTCATCTTCATGAGTCATAGTAGAGCCTTCTGAAGGCTTAATAGGTGTTGAATTATTTTTAGGGGCCATTTTAGAACCCAATATTGATATCTATTCTTCCTAATCCCCTTGGAATAAATTCCAACTAATTTTTTTCAAACGAGACTTATGTAATTCGAAAAAAATACACACATTTTTCTTTCTTTTGAAGAGCACGATATTGAAACTGAATTATCTATATGATTTTGGATCTTCAATATCTAAAATTTGGTACTGAGGTATCTCTCTGAATCCTCTTTCGAATGCACCAAGTCTGACCTAATTTGGATTCTTGAAGAAAAATTTGTGCCCAATCTCCTACGATGACCTCATTATGGATTGTTTCAGTAGAGCGTACTTGTATGACTTTCCACATGTCACTGCTTCTTCCTTCGGGTCTGAAATTGATAGATAGGAAACTACATTTTGCGTGCTTGCGCCCACCTTTTACAGAATTCCAATCCGATGCTCAGAGAGAGATTTATGAATATTTTCCCACAATCACCTCTTTGAGATGAAATTCGAGAGCTTGAAAAATTCCTAACTTCCACAGACCATATCTCCGAAAATATTGTGAACCAAGATCTAAAATTTTGCAATGATGTTTCTCAGGAGTTCGGCTTCACGCTGAAACAATTTCCGATTCTGAGCCTTCGTAGAAAAAAATTTATAGCAAAATTTTCGCGATGACCTATTTATGTTAAATTGAGGAGCCTACAAAAAGACCTAAATTCCACAGATCATATCTCCAACAATATTTCGAACCAAGCCTTGAAATTGTGCAGTGATATTCCTCACGATTTCGGCTTCGTACTCTAAAAATTTCAGCTTCTGAGTCTTTGTAGAAACAAAGTTATAGCGAAAATTCCACGATGACCTGTTTGGAGCAGCGAAACCCTAGAATCCAAAGCTCTGATACCATATGTTGTGAAACCAGCTCAAAAGATAGAAGAAAAGAGATATCAACGCCTTAGAAATAAACCACTTCGGGGGGGGAACCTCCAATACATTACATGAATGAAAAATTCTTGGATGATACAAATGACAAAACCTCCACTCTATATATAGGAGTCCATGGGGCCACAATGTAATCCTAGCCGACCTAACAATAATAATGTAAGGGCACCACAATAATAATATGGGGGTTACAGGGATACAACAATAACAATAATGGGGGCTACACTAACATAATAAGGGACTGCACTATTAATATAGGGACTTAACAAATTATATGTCGAGGAAATACTGTATATATATTAAAAAAAGGAAACATTGTATTGTTACAACAGATAAACTATTTATGCATAATATATATATATATATATATATACTGAAAAAAAAAATATAGAAGAGGTATTATCTTGTCTTGTAGAAATAAATATTGAATTAGATATAAAAATAAAAAGGAACTGTTGTAGATTAACTCAAGAACGAGCACAAAAGAATATTAAACCTCCTGTACAAGACGTGAAACTTTTTTTATGTAAGCATAAACTAAATATATTTATATAAAAATTCTATAAATGTAGTACAAGGGAAGAAGTTAAAGGATTTAATATTCTAAAATATAGAGAATCCCAAAAACTTGTTAACATGCATCATGCAAAGAATGAAAGATATTTCCAGATTTGAACTAAGCTTTAATGGAGTTTACTGTCAAATTCGTGTATGAGGAAACCCTCATTCTGGATTTAGTCGTTGCTCCAGCATATTAAACAAGGACAAGAATCTAGCTTGTCCGGTCACCTACGTCTTAGAAAAGATTCAATCTCGGAAATGGAAACCCTTGAATAAGAAGAATGTAAAGTATTGTGTAAATCAATCGACAATTATTGTAAAATAACATTAAGTAGGAATTATATAGGTCAGCCGGAGCTCAGACCTGAAAGATAATTACGAGAGCGGTATCATGTTATGGTAACAAAAAAGAAAAAATATACATCGTAAAAGAAAACCTGAATACTTCTTTCTTGAGCAAAAATAAAGAAAACATGCATAAGACAGAACTTGACATTATATTTCCAACGGTGGTAAATATTAAACCATAACTCTGTTATATTCAATTCCTTCAAAAGAAAACTAACTTGAGACAATGAGATATTCAAATATGAAAGGCAACCAAGAATATTTATAAACTTCATAATCGCAAAATCCATACATCTGGAAGATAGGCTTGAAAGAAAGACTTCACTTTGAAAATCCATTTATATTGCTATTTATTTTTTTTTCAAAAGAAAATTTAGTCATGAAAAAAAAAAAAGTTGAATCTTAGCACTACGCCAAGGTTTACACAAAAAATTTGTTCTCGGCTCTTAAGCCTCATGAAAACCCTAGTTATAAATACAAGGAATAAACGTTAAAAAAACTATGTTGTAGACCAATTCTTCTGGTGCTGAGTCAACAACATCGGGAGATGAATTTGCAGTCCAGAATATGATCGGTATTTAAAAATACCTAGAATAGAAAATGAACAACGATTAATCTCGAATCCCGTTGAAGGAGAAAAACTCTAGCTTCGGTATACTTAACCTGTAAAGAAGCGCAACAACAAACAAGTTAATATAAGAATTAAAATATAAGACAGAGATTGAGGAAGCACACTTCGAAAAGAGTTATTTTTCCAGGAGTTATTCATACATGTAAACAACACTTCTCTAATTCAAGCTAACTACGTAGTTGTTTCACATATTCAAGCAGAAGAGAAGGGTGGTCAGGGTTTCTTCCCAAGTTAAGTACTGTATAAGACAAAATTACCAAAATAATTCATGATTCAAGGAACAAATTTCTTACCTATCTCAGTAGTTGGTATTGTTGCACGGGCATCGAGCTTCTGGCCGACATTAAACTTTTAACCTCCGGTAGTCTAAGGAAAAGCTCTTCGAATAAAAATCTGAGGCAAAACAGACCCCATGGCTGAGTGATGAAGGAGACAAAACTAGCTCCACATGACAGGAAGCCATGGTTAATGATGTCGGTTTCACTAAGGCAGAGCAACAACTGAGTAGAGACATAATGGAAATGATGTAAGTGTGCGATATTCTTAGGGTTAAAGCCTAGGTCTTCCCCCTTCATTTCCAATCATTGAATAAAGTATGATCGGATGGAGAAATCGAGGCTAGATATCCTGCAAATCTCGAGGTCATCCACAGATCAAACACAACTCACAACAGCTGACATATGCCATAAAGGAAACCTGTAAATGCCGTTGTCAAATTGTATGCAGAATTTAACTCAAGCCAATATGGAGTTTAATGCCAGTGATGGTGGTGGTGATATTTTTATTTAATTAATATTTTAGTAGCACATTTAAGACGAATTAAAATCCAATATTTTATATTGCAGCATAAATAATGATTATAGACTTAGATAATGTCATAGTAGAAGATAATTTTTATTTTTTTACTTGTAAATGAAAAATTCATCCAAAGGTTTTACCATAGTTACCATAGTTAAGGATATAATTTAAAAAAAAATATTATGGTAAGTTTTAATACTTATAATGGGTGTTACAAGTCGTATCAAAGAAACGTTCTTTTATTGGGACCCAAGGGTAAACTAACAATAAAGTTGTGTGTATACTGATGCACATAGTTTAGAAGCATATCAGGAACAAAATGAGAAGGGGAACAATGCAACAACCACCCCAGGACACCCGGGAACCCCAATATCAACCAGTTGTGAACCCTCAGATGTGGGTTTAGCTGAGTGTCGGTCAACACCAGCAAACGAGTAGATAGTTGGAGGAACAACAACATCAAACTAGCTTATTGTTGAATACAGTATGGAAATTATAGGAAGATATCGTGCGTGTTCGAAGGGATAACGAACGATTAATGCAAGAGCAGGAAAAGATACTAAAGAGCCTGTCTGATAAGAAAAACCAAGAAATGGAAGACCCTAGTATTGACAGGGGCATGCAAGGAGGTGATGAACAACAAACAAGAGACAACACCACTGACAGAGTGGAAATAAGCCCATCCCAGTGAAGCAACAAGAACAAAAATTACAATGAAGCAGAATTCAGAAATTTGTCGAATCAACAAGAGGTTAAGAAGTAGAAAGTAGAGCTTCATGGGGAATTTCGAAAAATAAAACCACCAATATTTGATGGTGAATCTGAGGAAGTGGGAAAGGCATGGTTAATAAACATGAATAAATATTTCCATGTGTATGAGTACAACAACAACTTGAAGGCCATATTGGCCATATACCAGTTAAGGGAGAAAGCCACTCTGTGGTGGGAAGACGTGAAGAATTTTCACAGCGGTGAGGAACAAGATGTCACTTGGAAATCGTTCCAGCAATACTTTAAAGACAAGTATTTGACAGAACACTTCTATGACAAGTATTTGACAAAACGCTACTAAAGAATTTCATGACTTGTAGCTAGAACAGATGACTATGGATAAATATATCACCAAGTTCACCTCCCTGTTATGATATTTTCCTTACCTTAGAGATGAAAATGCTAAGGTGCGGAGATTTCTGACCGGCCTGCCAACACATATGAAAGAGAGAATTGAATTTGTAAATCCCGAAACCATAGACGAAGCCATTCATAAGGCATGAATGTGCTATCATAAGTCCAAGGCTAAAGGGGAGGTTGGAAAAAGTTGCCAGCCGACGAAAGGACAGAAAATTAACTCAAATTTTAAAGGTGCCAAAAGCAGTAACCTTAAGAATTTTGCATGTAATTCGGTCAGCAAACAATTTGGCATAAATCAGCAAAGGACCCGTTGGCTAGCAGAAGCGAAGGCTACAGAGCCATCTAACAAACCTGAGCAGGGGTAGGTGACCAAGCCACCTCTATAGTGTTGGGGTTGTGGTGAGGCACATTATTATAAAAACTACCCACAACAAGCAAGAAATGATATAGTTGCAAACTTGCAAGGGGCTTCTATAGTTGGTGATGTGGCGCGAAACATTCCTCATATCAACGCGATGTTGGAGGATCGATAGGCAGATTATCAGCCCACAATAATTGAGTTGGAAGGTAAATTACTGTCTCAATCTGTTTCTATTTTGGTAGACCCAGGTGCAAGTTTGAGTTATGTTAGCCCCAAAATAGAGGAAATGCGTAAATTAAAAGAACAGAAATTCAAAAACTCATGGTTGGTACAACTAGCCACAGGAGCAAAAAGAAAAGTGACTGCTAAGATTCCAAGCTGTATATTAGAAATTGCAGAACAACAATTGAATGTGGACTTGAATATACTGTCATTAGGGTTCTATGATGTTTTGTTGGGCATGGATTGGCTAGAAAAACATTGGACCCTAGTGGACTACAAGGAAAAGATTATTTATTACATAATGCAAGATGGAACACATAATGAGATTAAGGGAGTCAAGAATCCATTACAGCTACGACTAATTATAACATCCCAAATGAGTAAATGGATGAGGAAGGGGTGCCAAATATATGTTATTCAGGTTGGATATGCTAATTCGAAGAAAAAAACACCTATGATGGAAAACATACCAGTGGTACAAGGCTTCATGAATGCTTTTCCAGAAATTATCCCTGGATTACCACCAAGGCAAGATATTGATTTTACTATAGAGTTGATGCTAGGAGCATCACCTGTGTGAAGGGCTCCTTACAGAATGAGCATTCCAAAATTAAGTGAATTGAAAATGCAGTTACAGGAATTGCTGGACAAAAGTTACATTCATCCAAAGTTGTCCCCTTGGGGAACACCAGTGATGTTTGTGAAGAAGAAGGACAAAACCATGCGAATGTGCATGAATTATAGAAAGCTTAACAAGTTAACAATTAAGAATAAGTATCCATTACCAAATATTGATGATCTATTTTATCAAGTGAAGGGGGCCACAATATTTTCCAAGATAGATTTAAGATATGGATATCACCAGATCCGAATCAAGAATGAAGAAATTTGCAAGACTGTATTTCGTACCAGTTGTGGGCATTATGAATTTGTGATGTTACCCTTCGGGTTAACAAATGCACTACAAACATTTATGAGGTTAATGCATAGAATCTTTCATCCTTTCCTGGATAATTTTGTACTCATATTTATCGATGACATTTTAATCTATTCTATAAACAAGGAAGAACATAAAGAGCATTTGAAGATTGTGCTGTAAATGGTAAGGAAACACCAGCTATATGCTAAGTTCAGCAAATGTGATTTCTTTAAAACAAAAATCCAATATCCGGGCCATGTCATTTCAGCAGAAGGGATTGTCGTTGGCCCAGAGAAGATTAAGACAATTATGGAATGGCGAGTACCCCATAATGTGGCAGATATTCGATCTTTTATTGGGTTAGCTGATTACTATTGGACGTTTATTGAGGGATTTTCCAGAATCTCTTTTGCCATTACCTAATTGCAGAGAAAAGGAGAAGTATTCAAGTGGATTGTTGAATGTTGAAACAGTTTGGAAAAGCTGAAATAGCTTTTGACCATTGCACCTGTTTTGAGGGTAACCGACCCCAACAAAGAATTTGAAGTTTTTACAGATGCAAGTAAAGGCCAAAACAAATTTTGACCACTGCACCTATTTTGAGGATATTTGACCCCAAAAAAGAATTTGAAGTTTGTACAAACGCAAACAAAGAAGGTGTTGGGGCAGTTTTATTACAAGAAGGCAAAGTAGTGGCCTATGAGTCAAGAAAGTTAAAAGATCATGAACATAGGTACTCAGCCTATGATATGGAATTAACAGCAGTATTGCATTCGCTTCAGGTATGGAGACACTACTTGCTAGGTAAAAAGTTTGTGCTTAAAACAGATCATAGCAGCTTGACTAGTTACTTAAAGCAAGTTGATTTAAACTCTAAGCAAGCAAGATGTAATTCCTTTCGAAGTGAGTTTGATATGGACATCCATCATGTGAAAGGTAAGGAGAACCCGGTGGTTGATGCTTTAAGTAGAAAGCTTCATTGTGTCTATGAGCTTTACTACAATGAGCTTGAAAATAAATTCTTAAATCAAGTGAAAGAGCAAGCCCAGAAAGATCTAGAATATCAATTCCTATGCCAAAAAACAGAAGAAACCAGAAAGAAAGGAGGTACTTCTGAATATGGAGTAAATGATGATATGATGCTAACCTCTAGAGGAAAGTTATATGTACCAAACTATGTGGACCTAAAAGAGTTGATCATGGATGAATACCATAGAAGTAATTAGCGGGTCACCCAGGATACCAGAAAATGTTAACAGCCATCAGGAAAGTATATTTCTGGCCTGGTATGCGTAAGAATATCGCTGAGTATTTAACTAAACGTTTGGAGTATCAACAGGTTAAGGTGGAGCATTGACATGTCGTAGGATTGTTGCAGCCCATACCAGTACCTAAAGGGAAGTGGGAAGTTATATCCTTGGACTTGATTACAGGTTTACCACGAAAAAAAAAGGAAAAATGACTCCATCATTGTGGTAGTTGACATATTGAGTAAATCTGCACATTTTATATCTCTGCAGTCTACTTACAAGACTGTACAGATAGCAGATATATTCATGAAGGAAATTTTCAAGCTGCACGGTATTCTAAAGATGGTTATCTTAGACAGGGATGTTAAGTTTACCTCAACATTTTGGAAGACTCTGTTTATAGGTTTGGGGACCCAAATAAACTTTAGTACAACTTATCATCCCCACACCGACGGACAAACAGAGCGAGTAAACCAAGTATTGGAAGACATGTTGTGCATGTAGGTGATGCAACAACCAACTAAATGGGAAGACTGTCTGCACCTTGTTGAATTTTCTTACAACAATGGTTATCAAGAGTCTCTGAATATGAGTCTTTTCGAGGCCTTGTATGTAAGGTAATGTCACACTCCCATAAATTGGAGTAGCCCTGAAACAAAATTAATTTTGGGACTCGAGATGCTTGCTGAAATGGAATAAGAAGTAAAGAAGATAAGACAAAATATGAAGGCTGCATAAGAACAACAAAACATCTATGCAGATAAAAAGAGATCTTATCGAGAATTCGAAGTAGGATACCATGTGTATGTTAGGATTAAACCCAAGAGGAGTACCTTGCAGTGAACCTCTTATGCCAAGTTGGCTCCCAGGTTTTGTGGACCTTTCCAAATTTTGGAAAGGGTAGGCCCTGTGGCCTATAAGCTCACTTTGCCCAGTGAGATACGAGTACACAAGTATGTTCCATGTGTCCCCGTTGAAGTGTTATGTGCATGATTCAAAGCATGTAATTCATTGGAAAAATATAGAGGTAGAGTCAGACGATGAGTTCCTGGTCGAGCCATAACACATACTTGACCGGAGGGAAATTATGCTCCATAAGTGAGTCATCACCCAAGTCAATGTGCAATGGAAGCACTTTGGCCTGGATGAGGCTACTTGGGAGGATGAAAGATTTGTGCGTGAGGCTTACCCAGATCTCTTTTAAGAGCTACAGTGAAACACTAAGGACGTTGTTACTTACAGGGGGGAAGTTATGACAGTTGCATTAAGGATAACTAGTTAAAAGACAATTTTTAATAATTGCTTTAGAAAAAGAATGGAATTATTAATGTTTTGCTGAAAAGTTATTTTCATTACTGATTAATTATTAATAATAAATCAGTTATGGGAATTAACTTCATAAAAGTAAAAGTTGATGGTAAATATTTTCCAAGAACTGGAAAGTGGTTGGGGACAGTTGGAAACTTGATCCTCTGGGGATAAGAGACTGATCCGAGTGAGGAGTAGGGGTTCTGTTCATGGAAAATGAGAGAGTGTCCAACTTCCAGAGCTAATAGTGACCAGTGGAAACACGCAGTTATCCCATATTATTTTTGGTACTCACTGGACTAGGTGTCCTGAGGTCACAGAAGAAAGAATCCACTGTTAACCCATACCTTTCAGGATTAGAGCATGAGGGCAAGAGGAGGACGTTATTACCTCTCTTAGATGGTTGGGATGAACATCATCAGGAGAAAAAAATATACAGATAAGTACTAAGAGTGTTATAAATTTGAAGTTGATAGGAAAAGTTATTACAAGACTTGTACCCATGCATGTGAGAAATTATATATTTACTATAGGCAGTGATGTGAATGGTATAAGAAATGGTTGGAAAGTTATAGAGAATTTAGTTGATAAATCCTGTAAGTTTAAACTCTACAATTAGATAATTATATGTGGAGGAAATACTGTATATATTAAAAAAAGGAAACACTGTATTGTTACAACCCATAAACTATTTATGCATAATATATATATACTGAAAAACAAAATACAAAAGAGGTATTATCTTGTCTTGTAGAAAGAAATATTAAATTAGATATACAAAAAAACGAAGTATTGTATATTAAATAAAGAACTATCACATCAGAATATTAAACATGTTGTACAAGACGCAGAACTTTTTTTATGTAAACAAAAACTCAATATATTTATATAAACATTCTATAAATGTAGTACAAGGGAAGAAGTTAAAGGACTTCATATTTTGAAATATAGAGAATCCCCAAAAATTGTTAACATGCATCATGCAGAGAATGAAAACTCTTTTCAGATTTGAACTAAGTTTTAATGGAGTTTATTGTCAAATCCGTGTATGGGAAACCCTCATTCCAGATTTAGTCGTTGCTCCAGCATATTAAATACAGACAAGAATCTAGGTGGTGCGGTCACCTGCATCTTAGGAAATATTCAATCTGGGAAATGGAAACCCTTGAATAAGCAGAATGTAAAGTAGTGTGGAAATAAACCGAAAATTATTGTAAAATAACATTAATTAGGAATTATACAGGTCAGTCGGGGCTCGGACCCGAAAGATAATTATGAGAGCGGTATCATGCTATCGTATCAGAAAAGAAAAAAAATACACGGTAAAAGGAAACCCGAATACTTCTTTCTTGAGTAAAAATAAATAAAACCTGCATAAGACCGGACTCAACACTGTATGTCGAACGGTGGTAAATATTAAACCGTAACTCTGTTATATTCAATTCTTTCAAAATAAAATTAACCTGAGACAACGAGATAGTCAAAGATGAAAGGCAACCAAGAATATATATAAACTGCATAATCGAAAAATCCATACATCTGGAAGATACGCTTGAGAGAAAGGCTTCTCTTCGAAAATCCATTTATATTGCTATTGATTTTTTTTCAAAATAAAATACAGTCACGAAAAAAAGAAGGTTCAATTTTAGCACTATGCCGAGGCTTACACAAAAACATTGTTCTCGGCTCTTAAGCCTCATGAAAACCCTAGTTCTAAATACAAGGAATAAACATTAAAAAAACTATGTTGTAGACCAATTCTTTTGGTACAGAGTCGACAACAGTGGGAGATGAATTTGCAGTCCAGCCTATGATTGGTATTTAAGAATACTTGGAATATCAAATGAACAATGATTAGTCCTAAGTCTCGTCAAAGGAGAAAACCTCTATCTTCTGTGGAATTTCCCTGCAAAGAAGCGCAAGAGTAAACAAGTTAATGTAAGAATTAAAATATAAGATAGAGATTGAGGAAGCACACCTTGAAAAGAGTTATTTTTCCAGGATTTATTCATACCTGTAAACAACACTTCTCCAATTTGAGCTAACCACGAAGCTGGTTCACATATTCAAGAACAAGAGAAGGGTGGTCAGGGTTTCTTCCCAAGTTAAGTACCGTATAAGAGAAAATTACCAAAAGAATTCATCCTTCAAGGAACAGATTGCTTACCTATCTCAGAAGCCAGTGTTGTTGCAGGGGCATCGAGCTTCTGGCCGACATTAAACTTTTAACCTCCAGAAGTGTAAGGGAAAAGCTCTTTGAATAAAACGCTAGGGTAGAAAAGACCCGATGGCTGAGTCCACATGACAAGCAGCCATGGTTAACGATGTCAGCTTCACTAAGGCAGAGCAACAATCGAGTAGAGCCAGAATGGAAATGAGGTAAGTGTGCAATATTCCGGGGGTTAAAGCTTAGGTCTTCCCGCTTTATTTCCAATCATTGAATAAAGTATGATCGAACGGAGAATGGGAGACGAGATGTCCTACAACTCTCCAGGTCATCCACGGATCGACCACAACTCACAATAGCTCGCATATGCCATGAAGGAAACCTATAAATGCCGCTATCGAATTGAACGCAGACTTTAACTCAAGCAAGTACAAATATTAATGCCAGTGATGGTGGTGGGGATATTTTTATTTAATTAAGAGTTTAGTAACACAATTAAGCCGAATTAAAATCCAAGAATTTATATCGCAACAAAGATAATGATTATAGACTTAGGTAATGTCATAGTAGAATTTAATTTTTATTTTTCTACTTGTAAATGAAAAATGCATCCAAAGGTTTTACCATAATTACCATAGTTAAGGATATAATTTTTTTTTAATGGTAAGTTTTAATACTTAAAATGGGTGTTACAAAACTAGTGAAATGGAAAGGTTTTGATGAAACCGGTGATGGTGATGTATTCGCTCCATGCTCAGTCTTTAACTTTCTTTTCTTTTTAGTCATTTTAATGGCAATCATATGTATTCATGGTTTTTGTTTTTAGTCATTTTAAGGGCAATCAGGTGTATTCTTGGTTTTGAGCATAATATCAAAGTAATATGGAGTTCCCTTCTCGATTGTTAGCTCGCTCTATGTTGGAAAACATTCTTTAATCTACAAAGTTTGATTATTTTTTGGTTTACTATATTATTATCACAACTTTAATGCGAGAGTTCAAAAATAAAAATTCATAGAAGAGAGGAATTTCAAGGGGTTTTATACATTTTAAGTCTAAAAAGAGACCAATGTTAGAATGTGTCTATAAATTCTGAATTAAGTTGGATGTTGATGAAACTTTCTGTAGATTTTAATAGCTCATTCCAAAGTAGTTGAAAATTCTAATTATTTAATGTAAGAATTTGAAAGACTTCTCTAAATTCTGATGGTTGAAATTTTCCTCATTTAAATTCAATTCAGAAATACTTAACGCAAAAACTGGAGGGAGTTTTCTAAATTCAAAAGTCAATATTAAAAGCTTTCTCTATAAACATCTCAAAATCAAAGGTAAGATGTTATGGTGAACTAAATTTCTGTTTATGAGAAAGCTATATTGAAAAGGATTAAACTCGTTGTAACTCGGAATTAACTTTGATAGTGAAAGATTTATTTATTTAAAATTCATATCTACTGCACTAAAATTCCAGTGTTAAAATTTTAAAGTTTAATATTGCGTAAAATTTGGCATTGATAGTAACTTGCTTTTTACAACAGTATTTTTTATCCTTTTTTTTTGGATGAGTTGGCTTCATTGGCAAGATTAGGGTATTATTATTAATAAGAATATAGATATTAAATAAAATATATATCTCTAGAAAAGAATGCAAAACATGATGGGAAATTTTAAGATACTTTGTAATGATTTTATCAAATATTTAAATAAATACCCAACTGCCAGTCTGGGCTGTTTAACACTATTCGATTGATCGTTAAAGGATTGAAAAATTTTCGGCCCTTGGATCCCACCACTTAAACTGACAACCGCCTCCTTGATTTATGATGCTTGGCTGATAGACGGAAGGAAGTGCTTCGATGATCGTAGCCAACATTACACACATAACCAACAAACTGGTTTAGCATTTATATCATTTCCTAGCTTCTTTATGATTATTTTGGTACGAGAAAGTAATTATATGGAATGGTTTTCGTGAAACCGGTGATGTATTCGCTCCATGCTCAATATTTAACCTTCTTTTTGTTTTAGTCCTTTTAAGTGCAATCAAGTGTATTCTTTGTTTTTGTTCGAGTCATTTTAAGCGCAATAAGGTGTATTCTTCGTTTTGAGCATAATATGGAGGTAATATGGAGTTTCCTTCTCAATTGTTCGCTGGCCCTAGGTGGGAAAAGATTTAGTAACCTGCAAAGTTACAACAGTTTGATGACTTTTAGTATATTATATTATCATCACATGGGAGTTGAAAATCGAAGTTCATAGAGGTGAGGAATTTCCTGCTAATTTCTACATTCAAAGTCCAAAAATCAACCAAAGTTAGAATGTGCCTGTATGTTTTGAATTCAGAGGTAAGAAGTTTGTATTTTAAATACTCCTTAGCATAGGAAAAATAATTATGGATGTTGATAAAGCTTTCTGCAGATTTTCATAGTTCGTTCCAAGCCAGTTGAAAATTCTAATTATTTAATGTAGGAATTTAAAGGACTTCTCTGAATTTAGACGACGGTTGAAATCTTCCTCTTTTAAATTCAATTCATAGATACTTAATACGGAAATTGGAGGGAGTTTTCTAAAGTCATTCTTAAAAGCTTTATCTTTCAATATCTCAAATCAAAGGTAAGATGTTGTGCTGAATTAAATTCTAGTTTAGATATAAAGATGTTGTGCTGAACTAAATTCTAGTTTAGATATAAAGATTAATCTCACTGTAACTAGGAACTAATGTTCATAATGAAGGATTTTTTTTTTTTTTTTTTTAAATTCAAAACTCATATCTATTGCACTGAAATTTCAGTGTTAAAATTCTAATGTTTAATGTTGCAAAAAATTTAGCACTCAAATTGGTAGCATCTTTGTTCACTTGTAAGAATGCAAAGGGAATTTTTGAGATACTTGGTAATGATTTTATCAAATATTTAAATAAATAACTATAGTTTAAGTAAATATATTGCAATTCCGATTCACAGGATCATTGAATGGGAAACTCTTAGGGTATGTGAAATTGTAAAATTGTAAGCGCTTATGGAGAGCAGAAGAGCTAGGTTTTGCAGGTTTGGGCATTATGGTCGCGCGACGGTGGATCCTCCTGGTTGCGCACTAGAAGGGTATGGTACTCCTGTATACATGGCTCTCTATTCCAAGAGTGGGCAGCCTCCGAACTTTGGACATGCACTGGAATATTGCGGAGCTTGGAAACTGGATTTTACGGCGCCCTCCACCAGAGACCCCCGACTTTCCATCACTTGCTATGGACATGAATCTAGGCCTGTTCTAGTTTCCTCGCACCCACATCTGGTAACTTTTGATTTTTTCTCTATGGCGGCACCAAACGCTTGTTTGTTGCCCCTGGTCGGCAAGAATATTGCGAGGGCCGAAAGTCCCTGCGGGCTTGTGGCTATAATGGTTGCCGTCACTCCGCGTAAACTTACATTGAATACTAGTTGTGGGTCAGTGGTCGACAAGGGGCCGAGAACCCTGCCTCTCTGCATGCGAATCCCTTTACCTCCAGCATACTGTTGGCGCTCTGTCACTGAGAGCCGCCATGGTGGTAGAGATAAGAGAGGTCGTAGTGCCGGAAAATTGGAGAAAATGGCTCCTCGCCCAGCTAAGAAGCCAGCCACAGCAAACCCTACTCCGAAGGAGGAGAAGGCTGGAGGTGCTCAATCGATGCAGCCATCACCAAAGGCTAAGCCAATCACGGCTGTTAAAGTTGAAGACGAAGCGTTGAAGCAGTCACCTGATAAAACTATTGGAGCTAAGGCAGCATCTGAAACCGATACAACTCTCGCGCCGCAATGGACCTCGAATGACCTCAGTCCTACATCATTAGCTCCGCTCAGGCCCTGCTCTGCAGATCTGACTAGGCAGCTGCAACTTCCATAAAAAAGACGACAGCTACAGCTTCTTAAAAATTGCAGAGATTGTGTTTTCAGGCAAGAGAAGATCGACTGGCTTTTCAATCACTCTGTTTCCCAGTCCTCTGTCTCGGTTCTGTTTCTGTCCATCAATGACAGTATCTTTTTGAAGGGGAAAGCTCCTCCCCATCAAAGCCATGGCAGACATGCTCTCGGTAGCACAAGATATCCTAGCACTGTGTCAAGGAACCTCTTGAATCCTTTCAGATCCAAATTTCTCAACCAACAGGTAAAACCATCCTGCAATGGGTCTGTTCTACAGATTTGGTGTGGGATCTCAAGTTGGATCTTGAACGGCGGATTGGGATCCCTTCAGGCCTTCAGAGACTTATCTTTCAAGGTAAACAACTTGAAGACCTTCTTCCCATCTCTACTTACAGCATTAACAGGAACAGCTCTTTGGTGTTAACCCTTCGTTTGAAAGGGGGGGGGGTAGCGGGACAGTCATCCTCTGCTCCTCCCTTCTCTTACAAAGATGCAGTACATTTAGAGATCCCCAAACCCCCGGAAGGCCTTAAATCCAAGCCTTTTTTGGTAAACAAAACAGAGGAAGTTCCCTCTGTCAAAATCACCCATGCAGATCCTGTAAATCAACTTCAAGAATATGCAAAAGGAGCCATCATTTGCAGATTCAACGGACTGTGGCCGCGATCTAAGGACCTTTATGATTGGATTCATGCAAGCTGGACACATCATTGTAAGGTCAGTTTCTGTTCAAAAGGATATTTCATTGTTCTTTTTAATGACAGTAAGCATTATGAAAAGGCTTTAGAAGAAGGCCCTTGGTTCATGGGAACTGCAGGGCTCTTCTTAACTCCTTAGTTCCCAGATTTTGATCCAGCAACTGCAGTCATCACCAGGACACCTGTATGGATCAGGATTCCAAACCTACCTGTCTACTTATGGCATGTGGCAGTCTACAAAACTATAGGAAACACCTTGGGCAGTTTCATTACGGGAGATTACAGGAAGGAAAAGATTGGTCTCTACACATATGCCAGAATATGTGTCGAGTTAGACTTAAGCAAGGGACTTCCAGACCAAATCATTCTCAAGATAAATGACTTTGTCTGGACCCAGACAATGGATTACGAAAATAGTGCCTTCCGCTGCCGCCATTGCCACCAAACAGGGCATCTACAGTCCACCTGCCCTACTCTCCTCGCAAAAAAGAAAAAGGATAACCTCTCCAAGCACAAATCCAAATGATGGGCTCCTTGCTCTCCACCTCCAGTTTTGGATTCTAAATCCTCTAGCTCTGAAGATGAAGCCAGTGATGTAGATCTGGATCATGCCCCTCAATCTGTGGTTCCTTCCACCGAGGGATCGGCACATTCCTCCGATATAGCCATCGCCCATAAACGCGTCCATATGACCTCCTCGTCTGATTCATAAAAGGAGGTCCCCCCCTCGGAGAACCCCAGTCTTCAAGTTGTTGTTGCTCATTCACCCCTGGATGGGTGGGTCAAAGTCAAAAAAAGGAAAGGGAAAAAGCTTCGAGTTGAGACTTCTACCCATTCTGGGTAGAGATCAGTCTTTTAGCTTTCCAGTCTTTGGTTGTAGTTCTTTGCTTGCTTCACTTCTTCTCCGGAACCGAGGTTGATAGTCCTATCATTTTCGGCTGCCGGTTTTCTGTCTCTCTTGATTGTATCATCATCTTGTACCATATTTTTGCTTAATAGAATTAGTCCAATTCAGAATATATATATATATATATATATATATATTGCAATTCCAAAATTTAATATTCCATAAAATTTGACACTTAATTTTACCACAATATTTTTATCTTTATTTCTCTAATAAAAAAACTTTATTACAAAAAATAAGGTATTATTATTAATAAGAATATAAATATTAAATAAAATATATATAATTAGAAAGTATGCCAAACATGATGGGAAAGTTTAAAATATTTTTATAATTCTATGAAAATGTTATTATAAGAATTTGGATTTATATTTTGTTATAAATTTATATTTTATTATTATTTTTTTTAAATTATCTTATTGACTAAATTATAAAGATATTTTTTGATATTGAATACTTTGTAATTTAATAGAAAATATATTTTTGGATATGGAATACTTCCTAATTCAATAAAAGAATATATATATATATATATATAATTTAGTTAAAGTGGATGAATGTTAGACCTCGTAACAATTTCATGGTTGTGAGAAATTTGTATATTAAATATTTTGTAAACTATAGATTGGTGTTCTATAAATGGTTAATTAAAGAGTTCAAAGTATTTATTAGGTTGACTAGGTTGTAAATATATTTTTGGCTATTAAATTATTAATTTTTTTGATAAAAATGAAATTTCTCTAATTAATTAAGAGAAATTTAAAATTTGATTGATAAAATATATAAATATTTTAATTCAATATATTTAAAACTATTATAAATATATTTAATAATAATAAAGTATATAAATATTAATAGAGTATGGAACATTTAAAGCTTTCTTTTTTTATCAAATATTTAAATAAATAATCAATTTTTTAAGTAAATCAAAATTTTAAAGATGTAATTTTTTTTATAATTTAATTCTATATTTATATATTAATTATCTAATTGTATTTAAAATAAATAGTTTTAATATTTAATAAATTTATAATAATTTATTTTTATATGTTTATCTATATCTTCAATGTATTTATTTTTTCACATAATTTATTTTTCACATACTTACAAACAAATATGAATTCACTAATATTTTCTATACTAAAAAACTACACCATCAAAAATATAATAATTAAAATTTTAGCATTAAAGGGTTAATAAGTAGAGTAATGTGAATTATGAGAAAATAAGATTGTTTAAGAAAATATTAAGTTTAATAGATGATATAGTTATCCAAGGAAAGTATTATGGAAAAATAATATTATAAAAATATTTATATGAAATATATATATATATATATATATATATATATATAAAATCAGTATCTATGAGAAGTTAACTAAAACATATTTTAGAAAGGTAATTATATTAATGACTTATTAATTTGTGAAATTTTAAAATACCTTGGTCAAAGTATTTATGAATTTTTTACTTTACCAAATTTCAATGAAAATAAATTTTCCCATTTTCTTTAAATAAAAGTACGTATTTAATAAAATTTTTTTTTTTTAATTATCATTTCAATCAAAATGGGCGAAGGGGGAGCCAAAATATATTTGATAAAAGGTAATTATATTAATGGTCTATTATTTTTTTAATTTTTAAAATACTTTGTCAAGAATTTTTTACTTTACTAAATTTCAATGAAAACTAAATTTATCACTTTATTTAAATAAAAGTGGATATGTAATAAAATGTTAATTTTTTATTATCGTTTAAATCAAAATGGGTGAAGGGGGTCAAAAATATATTTTAGAAAAAGGTAATTATATTAATGGCTTATGAATTTTTGAAATTTTAAAACACGTTAGTCAAAGTATTTATGAGTTTTTAACTTTATCATGCAGGAGAAATAGAGATAGAACATGCATGGAGACTAGGATTGCATGTGATAGCAAAGGAATTTGTCACTTAGTGGTATTGGGAGACTTGATGATAAACATCCAAAAGTTAACCAAAAGTTCTATAAACAATATCAGTCCCCATTGGACATTTGAATTAGGAGACAAATTGGTAAATTTGACATCTTCACCATTTATCATATCAAAAGAGGAAGCTAGTGATAAACATATAAAAAGTTTTATAGAACCAAAGACTTCCTTAAAAAACATTCAGTGCCCAATGGACATTCGAATTAGCGGACAAATTGGAAAATTTGACATCATCACCCTTTACCATATTAAAAGAGGAAATAACGAAATCACTGATGAGAACATCAATATAGGAAATTGAAATTAGGAGACAAATTGGAAAAATTTACATTATCACCATTTACCATATCAAAATAGAAAATAGCCAAATCATTGATGAGAACGCCAATATAGGAGCTTGTCTAGAGCTAGGAATACTCTCTGAGGATAGAAGTGACCCAACTATTTAATGTATTCCATCATGTTGTAAGTATTTAGAATGGAGGATGTAATAAATCAAAGGGAACCTTGGAGAAATTGTTTCCCAATGTTTGTCGCATTATTAATTAGCATTGAAATTACCGTGATGATGATTTCTTTGAAATGTCGTCTTGTGATCAAGGGAAAACAAGTTGAGTGTTATTCCATATGGATAGTTGAGAGACAATATGTCACTCACAAGGACAGATGGAATCATGCTAGATGAAACTTCAAGTTGGGTCATAATTAAATCCATATGGACAGTACCTTAATTCCGCCTCTGTAGAGTAAATGCAATAAACTCAAGTGACAATAAATGGATTTTATGTAGGTTACAGGTGAAATGAATAGGAAATAAAAGCTCATGATCATTCAATGTGAAAATATGGTCGCAGGAATAGATAGAAGTAGCATTCCCCATTATAAATAGAAATTCATGAAGTTGAATGTGTTAAGGATTAACTTTCATCGATTAGACTCCATGGCATCCTCTTTCTATGAAGACAACAGATATGCCAGGAGGCCCTCGAATCATAATTCTCTAAAGGAAGGTGTTTCCAAGCTAGAAAGTGTTGGTGAGAAAGTTGTGCAATAAGCTCATTCTCATTTTTCTCTATTCATTCAGAAAATGGAGGATCTGCAAGAGGCCATGGAGAGGCTTCATCCGACAGTGGATAATTTAGCCCCCAAGGTGGACATTTTTTGCCTAATTTAATGGGACTAAGGTAATTTTTGAAATGATAGCGGTTGGTATCATCAAGGAGGTGTTTGGTTTGTAGGATCCTGCATCCCATGGTATGCATGACGACAGTCAACCAAGCAAGCCTATGGAGAAAATTGTTGCAGAATTTTTGCTCTAGTAGTATGCAGAAAATGGAACCACAATGGCCAATAGTGATCCTCTATGAATGTAGATTTTGGGTTTCAGATCTCTTTTTTTTTAAATGTTTTCTAAATTTGCAATTTTTGTCAGGGTTTTTTTGGAAAATTTCCAAGAAAAATGTTGTTAGAAGTATAGGTAGGATAGGAAAAGCATACACACTAAATATATATTGATTATTGTAGATGGTGATAACTCCTTGAATGTAAGGGAACTAGAATGTTTACTACCTTGATCAATATAAACTATCCATTACTTTAAAAAAAAGGGTGAACATATATCTTCTAAGAAATCGAGGATGATTGTTTGTGCAAGTGTAATATGAGTTCTTTTATTTTTGGTGTTGCAATATACAACAAGTATTTTAAATGGAGGACTCATCAATAATGATTATGAGACACTATGAAAAATTCCACATAACAAACTACAACTGAATTTGAGTAAGTGTTGTTTACCTTTGGAGGATTTGTTCTTTAGTATATATATTTCATGAATGAAAATCTAGAATTTGATAGTCCATGTCAGACACCAATGCTTCAAGTTACAGTGAATGACATCATCTATGAGAATGTGTTTTTTTGTAGCAGATGCATGTCAAATGAAACATTGGAATTGTTTGCAGTATTGATGGAATATTGACATTTTTATCACATGTGATATTGTTTGTAGCATTAGATTTTTTTTCAAGTAGAATATGGTGATTAGTCGAATGCCTTTAGATTTTATTTTTCTAGCTAGTGAATATTCCTTAACTGGTTTGGAGTTGAACATGAAATTTTTCTTCAATCATGGCCCATCTGGGTTTCTCTTTTAGCAAGTCAGAGAACATCTCGTAGCATGTCTTTATCTTTAGAAGAAAACATATTTCTCTAGTTCAAAAATGTCCACTTTAAGGATTTATTCTGAAGTAATCATCTCAATATAAATGTCATCATAAAAAGAATACAAGATTTAAATAGAATAATTATAATATCTGTGGAAGAATCCCCAAATCCATAAGTCACCTCCAACAAGTAGAAAAATTAAATCTTTCTTTGTACCATTTATTGTGCATTATACGTATAACTCTTGGGAAATGTGTGAAGTCACTACAACTAGACCTATCATATAACAGGCTCATAAGGCACATACCTCATGTCAGAAAAGAGTGCTTCAAGTTACAGTGAATGACATTTCTTGTTCTTACTTCTAGGATATCTTCTAAATAAATAATCTCAATCTCAATGTCATCATAAAAGGAGTAAAATATTTAAGAAAAATAATTAGAATCACTAAATCCATTGCTCACCTCCAAGAAATAGAAAAAATAAATATTTCTTTTCTTGTTTTGAACCAGTTATTAGATAGTATACATGTATCTCTGGGAAAATGTATGAAGTTACTACAACTAGACCTATCATATAACGTGCTCATATGACTCATACCTCATAAAATTGGGGGTCTCCATTCATAAGCATTGGTAAACCAGTTGTAAAGTTTATGTTGCAAATGAAACAATGCCAAACTAGACAAGATATAGGTCGGATAACATATCACATCTCTCTTCATCTATGCTCTTTTTCCATATGATATCGACTTATGGCGTTTCCTTTGCAATGTCTGATGCAATTGCTAGTTTAAAATATGCGAATACAAAAATTAAATAAATTATTTTAATGTCCCCTCCACTATATATATATATATAGCAATGCTAAAAGAGGAAAACTAATTGAATGTGAACAAAAAAATATTGTAAGTTATAAATAAAAAATCCTATAAGGTTCAATAATATTAACATGTATTTAAAACTATATATAAAACTATATAAAACTATATATGTATTATATATAGTTAGAAAAAAAACTATCTATACATATAATAATAATAAAAGGAGTTGAAAGGAAATAATTATTATGATTAAAACATTTCAAATAATATTATTATTTTGTATTTTCGTACATTTTAGGTTTATTTTTGTGGAGATAGAAAAAAAAGTTTGTTGAAATTGTAAATTTACAATGTGTTCATTACACAATCAAGTGCCTAAGGGATTTTCAATGCATTAAAAGAACTAAATTTAAACAATGAAAATTTTCTCTCTCACACACACATAAACCACAAAGCACCCAAGGGACCAAATATCTCAAGATCCAAACATTTTTTTTGTATCACGAAAGTCATTTGTAGCTCAAAATATTTGATTCCTCTAGTGGCTACACCATATTTATACTAGTTTTATTTTTTAAGTTGTAGAATGTAAAGTAATTAATTTTATGATATTTTATTTTATTAGCTTTCAAATTTAAATCTTATTAACTAAATTCTATAAAACTTAATGTTGTAAAATTTCAAATTCATCCTCAAAATTTCTCAATGGCGCTTTCTTCAAGGCCTGAAACCTTTCTAACCTACTTTTTCAGGCAGCAAGCTTCCTTCGCTTGCAGAGACAACGGCCCTATTCTTAGAGATGTGCCTCCAAGAAGTTGATTTTGTCACAGGTGTGGCGGCCTCTGCTGTCGTAGAGCCCCTCATTTAGGCTTTCTTCCTTTTGTTCCATTTCCTCTCTCATTTCCTTCATCAACTGACTCGAGAAGACAAATATTGGTGGTTCAAGGGGATATCAGGTGAAGCCTCGTCCTCATATCATTCTCCAAGATTAACTTCAGGAAACTTTGTATGTGATTTAAAGATCTCATAAACTACCCATGAATGTATAGAGGATATCTGTGACATCCCCTTCTAGATAACAATGAGAATGATGTGTGGAAAGTCTGCATTTTTGGGTGAGATCTACGGAACTAATAAGGGACTTCAAACTCTTGTTGGAGCTCATATCAATGATTCCATACAGGATTCAATGCCTCCTTTTTTGAGGTAAGCAATTAGAAGATCCCCTTCTCATGTTTGATTATAATATTTACAAGGATGCTACTATGCTCTTGACCCTTTGCCTGTGAGGGGTTGCCTTGGAGAAGCCCTCCTCCACATAGGTTTTCTCATACAAAGATATAGTTCATAATCACGCTCCCTAGGGTGTTGTTTCTCCTTCAACTTATCCTATGTCTTCAGGCAAAACGACCCCTTCCTAGGATGTTCCTAGTCCATCTATAGTGGAAACATCTGAGGATACTTCATCTATTGAAATTTCCCATTAGATATGGAAGATCTCAATAGATACTGGTAGAGAATGGCCCGATCTACCACTTCAATGTGTTGTGGCCTCGCATAGTGGATCTTTATCATTGGATGCACTCTAAATGGACCAAACCTTGTAGGGTTCTCCTTTGTTCTAAGGGCTTCTTCATAGTTATGTTAATCCATCAAGAAGATTATTAGAGTGATTTGTCCAAGGGACCATGGTTTTGGGGAGAAGTGGGGATTCTCATGACCCATTGGTTTCCACATTTTGACCCCTCTACTATAGTAATGGCAAAGCTTCCCATTTGGGTTTGACCTCCAAACTTGTTGGCTTATCTATGGCACCATTCAATGTTTACGAGCATTAGAAACACCTTGGGACGCTTTCTCGCCATAGGTCCTAAGCGAGGACCATGTGGATTATGTACATGAAGGATTTGTGTAGAACTTGACATCATCAAAGGATTTCTTGATAAAATCAACCTAAAAGTAGGTGATTTCCAATAGATCTAGCTCCTCGACTAGGAGAACACTGCTTTTCTTTGTTGCCACCATCAAACATGATATCTATAGAATTCCTACGCTCAAAAGCTAGTAAAACGGAAGAATAAATCTAAGGCATCTAAGCCATGCAACCCGCCCACTTTGCAAGAAGAAGACGTATCTTTTTCAATTGAGAAAATATTGAGTCGAATGATGACATGCTCTCTTCGAATCACATCGAAAAACCTCATATCTCCAAAAACCTTGCAAGTAACGAGAAGAAATAAACAATAATACTACTTCATTGGGAATGGTAAATCGAGCCCATGAATAAGCCTCATCATACTCACATAAGGATGCATCAGCAGCTTGTCGGGACAAGCTACATATAGCCTGGGTTACTCCTCAGCTAAATAGATGGGTGAATGTAACCAAAAGAAAAAGACAGAAAAATAAATCTGAAAACTTACCCCAAATTGAGTGATACTCTGATTTCCATTACTCTGCTTTCTCTCGCTTCGTGAGTTTCGAAATCTGATCTCTATATATGCTTTTTTTTAATTATTGAAAAGCCTTTGCACGAGTTAAAAAAAAGAGAAAAAACTGCTTACAAAAATAAACGATAACCAACCATCCCGAAGTATCCAAGAAAAGACGTTGTGAAACCTTCGGATTGACATCTCAAACCAAGGTACCAGATATTTTATTTGTTTTAGACTTTATGACAGAGGGAGAGATTTCACGTGGGCGGCTTGGGTTGAAGATTTGTTTGTGCCAAATTTCTGTCGGTTTCGACATTTTGGGAAGGGGTCCAGAATTCATGAGGGTGTATTGAGTCGAAGGTTCCCATGGGCAAAAGTCGCTATAGATTCCATAGGGTGAATTCAGTTCAATGGGCCGAAGTGGCTGTAGTACATAACTTTTGTTTATTTGAACTTTCCGTGCAATCTCTCAAGCGGAAAATTGCTACACGAAGCCCGTACTGTCAAAGATTGAGGTGGGTGGGCCAGGCGGCGGCTGGTTGAAGAGAAGTTTGGAAGCTGTAAACACTAATCACTAACCAGCAGAGCATTAATGGCCATATAGTCTCATCCATAGGTTGAGGACGAAACTCAGAATAGGACGGTTTGCAGACGCAGCTGTGATGTGAAAGAAATAGTCATTAGCATAATGGAATAGTAGTAAATGACCAAAATCTAACTTTGGGCAGACATGATAACCTAAGTCTAAAAGTAAACGATTATAATATTGGAAAGCCTGAGGATCTTGCACGCCAAACTACCAGGTGGCTGATATTTTTGTCTGCTATGTAATTCAATTTTTGACTTATATAGATAGGTAGATGATGGATCTGTCTGATAATACGGAGATTGTTTCTAGAAGTGTATTAGTGCTGTATAGGTTGGAATCATGTCATGTCTTTGGCAAACAGTTAAGCAAATATTCAACATAAAAATATAGGTCCACGAACACATACTGAAGTAGCTTATTCCATAGTTGTGATTTGACAGAATAGCTTTACCCACACGGGAGTTTGAAGAAGACTGACCAAATCCATAGTAGAATAAATAAAGAATGATTCCCCCGACTTGTGGGTACACTGAACATCTTCAAATTTTCAGAATAATTGGATAAGAAAAGCTCTTATGTGGTGAGACATTTTCCATTTATTTTTTCGTGGAAGATGCAATGAATCTGCCAAAGACTGACTTTGATTTTAGTGGGGACGAACAAAGCGTTCAGTATGTCATGGGTGGACTAGAATGGTTAAAACGCTACCAGGGGAAATGTTGGATTTGACATTATCTTTTCCTTTGCTGCACTACGTTCCAACCAAGTGTTTAAATCAATGTAAAAAGAAACATGTCAGCTGTCAAATCTGCGTATGTCTTCGGGCGCAATGGTTTGAAAATTTAAACACATTATAATGGTAAACTAGTCGACTGGTTTACTAGATTACTAAAGGCAATGTCCCTGAATCTTCCCTACAAATTTAATGTTTTATCTTTTTGAAATTTGCAGCATGTTGGTTGAAAGGAAATTAGTAAAAGTAAATCTATATGTCGAATGCTTTAGTTAATTATTTCATCTAACTATATAACAGTTTTTATGAATATTTTATTACACTACATTATTTTTATTTTTATTTACTTAGGCGTTAATAAAGATGAAGAAGGTGTTCATATGAAATCATGAAGTAAGCATGGTAAAGTAGAATAAACCAATTAACATAGAATATCAATTGGAATATGTGATTCCTACTTGTTTGTGGTTGTAACTCTCCATATAAGGAGTTTGTTCCTACATCATAGGAGGTAGCTAGAACTATATTTATTCCTAGTTTAGAGTGTGGTTGAGAGAATCTCTCAACCACATTATTGTGCGTCCAAGATAGATTTCCTATCTTGAGACTATTTCATGTATAAATATGTGTAATCTCTTTGATTAATTAATAGAGTTTGCAGAGCAAAGTTTTTATCTTGGTATCAGAGCCATAAGGGCCTGGGCCTTGGCCCCCCCTGGGTTGAGGGAAATAAGAGTACATCGATATTTTTTTTAGTCTTTTGTTTGTCCATCGAGCTGGGTTATGAGGCATGTGCATTGTGAGGCTAAGTGATTGGAGAAGAGGAGTGCCAGTAGTAGATCGCTCCAACAACGTGGTAACCTTTGGTTGTGTTGGCTGTGTCCCTGCGAGAGACTATCTGCATCGAATTTTATTTTTTGCTGCATGAATCATTTGCGTGTTGGTGCATGATGCTTGTCCGAGTTGGATTAGCTTGCTGCGTCAGTTGATTTGCTACACATCTATTCAACTGTGGGCGCTGCGTTTCAGAGGAGGTGTGGTGTGGCCGCTGCATTTCGAAGGAGGCGTGGCTATTGTTTCTGAGCATCTGCCCGCAACAGAGTTAGATTGACGACTGTGTGGTACCTGTGTTTTTCGTGGATCTAATGCACGGATCAGATCAGATTTATTTTGTGGAGATCTGTGGATGTTCTGCTATGTGGATTGGTTCTGGCATGTAGCACACCTCACAGTGGCTGCGTGGAGAAATTTTATAAGGATCTTGGACTCTGTGTGGTCCAGAAAACAATTGAAGTGGATGCTGACTGATCTATGGCTCGACTAGAACATCAGAGATCTTGTTT